>JANSTS010007055.1:0-13959 GCA_026546915.1 Sylvicola fuscatus
AACCATTCTCACTGTATGGATGGTTTACAAATCACTGATTCAAATAGCATTTGAACTGTGCAGTATTCGATTTAAAAATGTTCAATAAAATACAGTACTACAAACATATGGTACATGAAATTAAGTACGCCAAAGAAAAACCATCAACATGAGTGAGTTTGAAAGCACTAGTTCCGGCGTAAAATCAAAGAATTACACACTAACAGTTTAACAAACAGCAACGTAACGCTAAGGTTTACGAGCAATTACCACCGTTTTATTACTCGAGGGTAAAATGTTAAATAATGCCTTTTCTTCGACCATAGTCTCGGCGTTGCGTTACTTTGCGTCGCGTCGCGTCGCATCGTTCCAGTACCCCACACCGAGAAGTAACTACGCGAGTACTTTACTCGAAATATGGTGTAACTTGCCGTCAAAAGTAAATAATTTAAAGTTGCTCTAAATAGACTTTAATAGATATTGTACTTGTCAACCAGCGAAGGAAAAGTAGTAAGACGTTCTTGTGTTTATATTCTCTCTTCGTTTGTAGTCGAGTGCCACATTAACAATTTATGACAACTTTTCTTAGTGTTTTCTTGCTCAACAATCATCCATTTAATGACACAAATTTGCAAAACCCCAGAGAACTTAACAAACCATTTATGATTTTCGTATACTTATATAAAAGATTCTTTAAGCTGTTTTTGTTTGCTTGCGGTTACAATGTTGATAGTAATGAAAACTTATCCAAATCTCATTATACTTTTATTATTTGTCTTTATAATAGTGACTATACTTTATTGTTTGTAAGCTTCATATACGCTTACAAAATTTATACCAAATTTATACCGATTTGTAAAGATTGCTTAAAATATTCTATGTGAGATTTGAATGGGTATATAATTTATTATAAGGATTTATTTTCATTTGCTTAATTATTTCATGGATTAATCTTCAAACATAGAGTGAAAAACAATAATATTGCTTTCTATTATTGATAAGAGATGACCGATAAAAAATGAAATATGATTTATATTGACTGTTTTGTTTTCTACATAAAATTAAATATCTTGAAATACCTAAAGAATTGTGTTTTGGCATTGGTCCAGTACTTGACATTGAGAGTAAACAATAAGAAACACTAAATTTGTTAGCAAATAAACTTTTTGATAGGGATTGTAATACGAAAAAGGAATTGTTCTGTGGTCAAGAAAAAGACAACATTAAGTCTGTCGACTACAGCTATAGGTGATAACTAAAATGGGTAAACAAAAACTGTTTCTCGTAAAACATTCACTATAAATTTTCAAACACGCACAGATATTAACTTTTCTTGCACTGCACATTCAAGAAGCGAGTTTCATACTTGAATATTTATACGAATATAATGAATGACTATATTTATTCATAATTTTATTCATCGATAAATCAATTGGTTTCGTGAATCCTGACCATCCACCACCATAAATATTTATTACTTTTATTATGTATCCATTGCAGCTTCAATTTATCTCAATCGACTTGGAGATAAACGTTTTCCACAGCCTACGAGCATATAATCTTATGGCCGTTGTCATATACTTTATAAATGTAAATATGGCTGAGCCCAAGATGTATCCACTGCCGTCAAGCGCTCTAATGCTGGAAGATGAAAATGAATCTAATAATCGAACGAGTAAATCTATATGAAAAGAACTTCTATATAAAAATTTATGTTGACTATTTTGATATATTGGCGGCTCTTTAGAACCCAGTACAGTTTATTCAGTGACAACGAGCGCACATTCTTATTATGGCACTTGGTCGTAATTGGCACCACCGTGAGATAGCAGCAGGCTGCATTCAACTGTTAAGCCGAAGCGCGAGTGTGCTCGCTGCACAACACAATGTCGGAAGTGTCGAACAAGATAGGTAGAACCAGGAAATGGAACATGAACTAATGATGTTTTCAAAATGATTAATATCATGTCTATACAAAATGTGCATTGCGTCTGAACAAATAGTCAACCCGCTAAGCTCAATGAAGCGATTTAAATAAGTCGCGGCTCACTGGCTGGTGCGCGTCTCTTAATGTCGATGTGCCAGATGAAGGTGCCATTTCGTGCCAATATTGTATTCAAATTAGGGCTGGAAATTTATTAGCTTTATAGAGAGCAGGAAGATGTATAAATTGTTTGCATTTTACGATTGCGTTTTATCGCCGACTCAATAAAATCGCCCGGCCCGTGCCTGAAGCTGCGGCTGCTGTCGCTATGACATTTGGTATGGGTGGTCCTCCGCCAATACAATTCATCGCATTGAAATCACTGGTATTGCAATTTTACAAGTTTTTTTTTTGTTAGCCTCCCTGTGTATACAGTTTTTGGCCCAGCTTGTGCGCTATTTTCGCAATAAACTTAAGTGCTCGACAGTTTGGAGTGCCGTAAATCGGCAGGTATTGAGGTTAAGGAGGTGGAAGGAAATTTCGTTGCGCGATATATGAGCAAAGTTTTAATGCTCAGCGATAGTGGCACTGCAGGAGACCCGTCTAATCAATAGCCGCGTGATAGTCTGATAGTATAGCTCGATAATACAGTTCGAATCTCGTGTAGTTTGTACTTTGTGCATTGCACCTTCAAACATATAAACATGAATTCAATGACTTTCACATAAATAATATGTATAAATATGTCACTATATGTTTGTAATGCAATAGGACAGATAGAGATGTTAAAAGGTGGGGTTGGGGGTTGGTATGGCGTACAAGCTGCAAATTGGCGTTTGCTCATCAATATACATTCAGCAAATAATTGTGAATTGATTGGACTTGTGTTTAAAATGCATTGATGAATGTGTTGATTAGGAACATTTATCAAACATTGCGAGTCCTTTGATAATACTCGTAATTATTGACGGTGACAAAATGAAATTCAATGAATAAGCGAGTCCAATATTGGTTTAATGGAAATTCAGTGAACAAAATGGCAAATTTAAATACTTTTATATATATGAAATAATATATTTCGCCAAATTTTGAAACTTTTTTATTAAAAATTGTTCGTTACCTGTCGGTGGTATTCCATAGTAAGAAAATGGCAGCCACCGCAAAACAATTATGAACGTCTTTTAAATTTAATATCATTTCTTAATATGCAGTTTGTCATGAGACGCCATAAATTTGTCATCTGCCTATATTTAATATGTGAAGCGAATATCTGTTAGGTATAAATATTTTCGGGTGAGCTTGCCGAAGCAAAGGCAACGAACAATAAAAAATGTAATCTTTGGCCTGGTTGAAGCTCATAAAAGCACGGAATGTCATTTGAAGCGGTGAAGAGGGCAATATGAGGAATTTCATTTCCGTATATATCAAAGCCGAAAAGGTGTATCATAAAATTTTAAAATGAATGTAAAAGTTAAAACTTTTTTTGTTGTCAGAAGGTTTTTATGAAATTTCTTTGAAGAAAATTCTCTTTAAGTCGCGTCGTCTTGAATTAAGGGTGCTTACGTTATGACCGATTTTGAATATTATATAAAATCGTATTTCATATAATTAGTGCGTAAAATTACAACAATTGACCATTTTTGTAAATTTTCTTCCATATCATTTTTTTTGTTGAAAGACTTTAAATTAAGGTTCATTTTATTAGATAATTTGATAACCCACTTAGGGAGTTGCGGTTGCAAATTACTGCTATATGAGGCATATCAACCCCTTTATTGAAGAATACATTGTATTCCTTACCGTGTCATAAAATCCAACGGCACACCCGATTTAATCAAAAAAGCAACACGCATATAGCATATTGGTAATTATTTCTGTTATACGCATTTCAGCTCGTACGAATACGACACATTACCACAAATTAGAAAATCTAGCTTCTGTGTCACTTGAGCCGAAATTAAAACGACTAGTTGGCCCAAAATATCCAATTTATCGAAAGCACGTATCACAATTTCGTGTACATTCTCACATTCATAGACCAGAGTATGGACGTACGACATCCAATTGATGCAGTCGATAAAATATACAACAGGACAGTATATGCCTATATGAAAATGTACCTTGGTTTTCTCTCAATATTGATTAAAGTAGTGTCAGTTAATGCCACACACAGAAAACACTGGAACAGTGAATACCCGGGCTAAAAGTACTCTACAGGCTATACATAACACATTCAAGTGTTGATCGACAAGACAAATTACAAAAGCATATATACCCGAACGACTCTCATATAGGTGCACAAATGAAAGATATATTATGAAAGCCGATATCGCATCGCAGCTGAGTGGGTGGGGGTGGCGAATAACTATAGCTCAGATAAAATGATTATTTAGCCTTCAGCCAATTCGCTTCTGTCGTACACGTGATAAGCATAGCTGAACAATGCACCCTCGAATATCAGCACAGGTTTTTAGCACCAGCCAGCTCACCGTTAGTTTAATTATAATTTATACTTTGTGGGTTCAGTAAAGCTTTCAATTTTCTAATTAAACGATGGGAAATATAAGCAACTAAACAAAACACAAAAACATAGAATGAGCATCCCTAAACATATTATATGTTGCGATGTGTTTTAGGAATAAAAACATAATTATTTAAATAGAATGCATCAATTGATGCGTGCAGCCAAATTAAATTGCAGTTGCATCATTTTCGCACGTTTTTACAAACAAAGTAACACGAAAACTTTAAGCTTTAATTTAAGCTCCATTCAATTGCCAGAATCGCATTTTATTTATTTTTTGTTAATATTTTATAATCTCACAAGTGCCACTCACATGTCAGGCTGTATTTTAAGCAGATTCAATTGACAATTTTTCTGTATGGCAGTATGATGCATTGGAATGGCGTTCAGATGGCGCCGAAATACTCGAATAAAACCAATTTTATAGTTATTCATCGGTATTTCGTGTGTATGTGTGTGTGTGTATGTGCGATTCATGAAAATATATCTACACAATGCTTAAAAGTACAATGGTGGGGCGAGAAAATTCATTTTAAATTTTAAACATTTCCATGCGATGCAGCTTCAGCATGTGCGGAGATGCACCGGCCAATGCACATTCAAAGTCCGACACGTTTCTAAATTGTGTGCCTGTGACGCGCGCCACCACCGCCAATATGCACAATCGCCGTGGAAATCGCTATGCGCATTTCGGGGAAACGTTAGAGTGAGGAAAGCTTTCGAATTCATCAATGTGATGGATTGAATTTGGCTGTTTTTGGGGGCCATTCAATTTCTGGTGCGACAGAACGCGTTTCTATGTACTTCGAACTGATACATGGTTAATAATTTGTGTATCCAGATTTAATGGACATAGCACTGAGGATTGTTGGTCCAGTATGTTACTTCCAGCTGTTTGCTCGTACGACTAATTCTTGGGTTATTTCGTTAAACGATCTGCTAGTGATTAGTGGTGAATGCGTTTCATTTGACAATCGGTTTGTTTGTATGGTAATTTACAATTGTAGTGCTTCATCATTACTTAATTATAGTTTACAAAACTGGCGATTTATGCTTCCAATTTTAAAGCATTTACAAATTAACCATAAGACAGAAAAAGCTTTATTAAAATTCACGAAATCTGTGATCAATCCACAAATAAACCCGCTTTGTCCATAGAGCACAAGGAAGGTTTTCGCCACACTTACACAACACTTTACGACCGCTTTTGCTGATCTCCTGAACGCCTTATCGTACAAGATTTTCTCCTTAAGATGCACGACCTAATCTCTCATACTCGAAGCTCGGCAGTCAGCCCAGTACTTACAAAATCGTCAGCTCGCACAGCAGAGGATAATCATCAGTACAAAAGTACTTACAAGTGTTATATGCAAATATTACAAGAATTTAATATACGCATTTATTGTCCCTAACCTCGTGTGGTTGCCTTCGCACAAATTCGAGCATAAAGCATGTGCAAATAGCGTTTTTTTATGAGATATCGTGGAATAATTTCAAGATTTAAGTTCGTTAAACAGTGTATACTGTATAGTCTTGGTGGATAAGACAAGGGCGCATGTGGGGCACGAAGAATCAAGAATATATGTTGCCATTAAACACAATATGTCCTTAATGCGTGTGCTGTGAACCGCTTCGATGCTTTTATGTTTTTACTTTAGGATCATTTCCTTCTTTTATTTTGACTACACGCCAACCGTATTGGAAAAGTCATATCTTTATAATGATGCAATTTAATGGACCAATGTCAATTATTAATGCTTCGTTTAAGTTTTGGTTTTTGCATTATTAGCTGAAATGTTTGCCATTTCTGTGTAGATTATTGTTTTTTTGACTAATTGATGGAGACTAGCCAAATCTTTGCTCATATTAAAATGTTCTGCTTCTTGAGTATTAATATAATCGTATCTAATTGTTATCAAAATCTTTGTTTAAGAAGAAGTTCGTCGGGCGGTGGTTGAATGTTTTCCTAATAAAGTATAAATGCACAAAGCAGTATACGAGTATGCACAGTGCAAGTAGTTGCAACCAATAACATTAATGCAAATTCCAATAATAAATGCAAACATCCATACATACGAAATGTAATACCTACCCGTGCATACATACATATGTAATATGTGTTCCACAGCAGTGCGGAATGGAATTACTGCAACACAATTTCCAGCGTACTTCGGAAGAATGTTCTCCGTCAGTGTTATAATATTGCATATGGATTAATTTTGTGCAGAGCTCCCTTGAAATATGTAAACACAATATAAAATGTATTAAGAATCGTTTGGCAGCAACTGCGAGCTTTAATGGCTGTGAAGTGTGTGGAATTTACTCAAGTATGCATAATGAAGTTTATAACGATGCTGGGTGAATAGCATGCAGGAACATTGTGCGAACATGAGGAAATAAATTATAAGCTGGTGAGACGTGTTGAGCATGTACAAAAAGCGCCAATGTGTACTGGATGTATGCATTCGCATTGTTGTCGCTATGGGGCTTGTTTTGTTGATGTTGCGTGCGTGTTGGCACACATTTATCTACTCAAAATTAAGTAATTTTCAATTGTCACATCTAACAAAAAGTCACAACCAACTCAAATGCTGAAAAGGGATCTTTCAATTTCACTTAATCCTATTTAAATCGTTGCGACTGAAAAGAAATCCAAATATTTATTTGTCCCGAATGAGTTAGCATACCATCAGCATTCCTCTGAGAATACGTTAAACGATCAAAAGAATGGATACTTCTTTGTGCGTGCTGCAAAATTAATATGTCTTTTGATTACTTACCAAGAGGAGTGGCTATACCTCTCCTAAATTATTGCGGATGACTCGTATCGTTCATTCATCAAAAACCACATAAAAATATCATTACAAAACATTGACAGCAAAGTGTCAAGACAGTAGCAGCCGCGTTTAATGCGGCAAATACCTTAATAGTAAACTGATTGATTAATGGTTGGCCAATATATTGAATTTTAGTTCAAGTTTATGCTGCTACCATGAATACGAAGTAGCATATTTTGGCACCAAAAGCTTTTATAGCGGGAAACTTATGCTACATAGAGTCATAAAATTGAAAATTGAAACTGCCATATCTCCAACTATATTTGTTGTACGTAAATTCCACCCGCACTTCCAAAATACTTAGTCTCTGTTCGTGTTGCCATATTGTGTCCGCACGGGAAAAAAAAGACGACATGCCAACGGAGGCCATTTAATCCACCTGCTTCTGGTTGTGAATGGCATTTTAATAATATGTAACGATACTTCCATATTGATTAATCGTTGTCAAAGATTTCGCTTTGGCTATTAACCTACACGCTGATGATGTCCATTTGTTGTGTGCCGCCCCAGCACTCCATTGGGACGAACCAAATCAGACGCACTAATGGCATCACATTAATTATTGCGCTCATTCAAGAGAATGGCATTTCTTAGTGTCACTGCCGAATAACAAACAATTGTTTGAAAAGATATATACAAGCGTATACAAATGGGATGGCGCGGGCGCGCGCGCGGACGCGGGTGGCAGCAAAAACATGTTGGAGTCCATAAAATAGCCATAAAACTGTCGCCGCTGAACGAGAAGAATTGTCGGATGAAACTGATGGTGCATGTCGCCCAAAGTTGGCAGGGTAATTGATGTATGCAAAAGTGATGGCTTTGTTAGATATTTTCGTTTGGGCACATTTTTTCCTCGGAATTAGGTGGATGCCTTTCTGCCATGTTATCATTATTTGTGTTGTATGCCTTAGTTGAAAGGGTCAGACTTAAGTATCTGGAAAAATGTTCCATGAAAAGTTGGTTGCATTGTATTTTCTAAATGAATCATTCAACCCTCCATAACAATTGCCATTAGACAAACGGCGAAAAGTTAAACCCATTTGAAACACACCTAAGAAATCCAAAATTGTTATTTCAATTGTCTAGAAGGCATTAGTGAGGTAAACTCATTAATAATTCGGCAGAGATTGCGTGATTTAAATCCATCACCCAGCGATTCTTTTGTGCTTTAATAACGACAGAAATACGACGAAATGACATTCTGGAAATAATTACTTGAGACGGAACGTGACAAATGTGTTGACTGTTTATTAATTTTATTAATTACAGAAGAGCTTTAAATCTTAATTTGTTTTATAAATTGATGCTATCTTGGTGTTATGTTTTTTGGGGTTTTCGTGGTCATTAGTTAACGTTCAATAAACCATCTTGGTCATTCTGATAATATTTAATAACAAATAACTTCTTGAACGATTCGCCCACACACCATCAATGAGAAATCACAATGAGGCATTATAGCAACAACATAAATAAATATTCAATGGCACACTTCCAACAGTCGTTCTACTCCAAGAAGCCATTACACGAAAAATCCATTCTCAGACTCTCGCACACAGCAAAATAAAAATGAAGAGTGTCTACAAGATGTCGAATAAATTGCAGAATGCACACCAAACCGGCAAAACGCAAAAAGATAGCGGATCTTCCAACATGCAATTGCAATTGTAAATGCAAACATTTTTAACAGAATATTGGTATTTCAGCGTTGCGAACTGTGCGCTCGCCGCATAAATAAAATGCATAATAAATGCCAACAAAATATAAGTTGATGTATTACTGCACATTTTTCCTCCCACGAGCTAGCAGCGCGGCGCTGCACATAATTCGTACACCATACATCAGCGAATAAGCAAATAAACACACTTTGGCAGCACGTTTCCAAAGAAATGTAGTGTAAGCAACAGGAAGCCGAAGCCAAAAGAACTCCTTCAACCCTCGCATCCACGCCAAATATTGTCCGCGTGCGAGTGCTAAATTGCCTCCACGGCTGCGATGCAATGTGCATCGGCTGTAAGAGGTTCGCCTTGTTCAGACACTCATGGTCACACTTGTTTAGTTATTCTGGACGCTGAGGATTTGCGAACATACACGCTAATTGATAAGCGTTCGATCAATAGCATATCTCAAGCATTCCGACGTGACCGATCGCCAGTTCGTCACTGCAGCATGTGTGGACGCACTGGACACAAAATTGTGCGTGAGGGATTCAGCTTGTCATTGAGATGCCATCGGCAGTGCACCATGCCGGCTTATACCATCTCTATTAACCTTGTTCTTTGTCGATATTAATCATATCGCTGACATGTTGTTTTGCATATTAACCATATTGGTTCTGGCTTGCTCCCTCTTCAGTGCATCTATCGGCGTCTCTATGTGCGTGCAATGTGCATAGTGATTTATGGTGTCTTCAATTAATTACATGCTAATACATGCCTTTACTCTGTCTGACGCCAATCATGACCAGAATACAAAAGACAGCTCAAGTGGCAACATTCAATTGACAGACACTGTGACAATATATGATGAAGTGTAAAATGACTAATTGGAAATGCATGCTGTAATTAGTTGCCCGTTGTTATTGGTATTGTCTTGAGTATTGGATTGCTTTTCAATTTGTGTGCTTTAAAATTCAAATTTTCAATTTATTTTTTAACAAAAAAAAGGGGATATAAATGTCAAAGAACGTTTTTAATATATTAGCCTGAATAAAATTGGCAATAATTTTAATTTCAAGAGGTTTTATTTAAATAACTCTTATTTTGATATTTGTTTGAGATTACGTGGATTATTAAAAACCTCATTTATCCAAATAGCTGCATAACATTCCAGAATTATACTCGTACCATTAAAATGATTAACAAAACTGCGAATTTGCAGTCAGTTTGTTAATGGTCCACTTTATGGGAATAACGTCCCGAATACAAAATCAGTTGAAACGCGATATATATGGTTTGAAAATGGCGGCATCACCTCCCTGTTTATGCGAAAATATATGAACAGCGTTATTTAATTTTCAGCAAAACAGTATAAAAGGGTTTTAATACGAAGCAAATGACTCTGTCGTTGTTGTGCTCTTGCATTATGGCTGCAATATTAAATATGTTTTATTGACATTCGTGTTTGGGGTGCAAAATAGCATTTCGTCTCGTTTGATAGTTTAAATAAACGGAGTAAACAAGTAGAACAGAAGAGCAAAAGCAGGATAATGTCTAAAAATCTGGAAACGTAGGAAAGGAGCACATATTAATGGCAATATGTGTGCTATTCGATCGATGAAATACGAATGTGGAAGCATCATCAGCTTTGAGTATCCATCTTCACTTGATATGATCTTCATAGTCACTATAGTCTCTGCACACAGAAAGCATAAATGAAATGTCACACGTATCCATATGCCGTTGAGTGCTCTAAATGTTTAACAAACCATACCCGAAACTCCAGCACTGCACTTAAAGTATTCCATGGCACAACTTTTGTGCCAACTTTTCGCCTGATTCCATCACCATCACCGCCTGAAAGAATTTATCCGAACACAAAGAAATTTGTTGAAAGCCACATTTCATGGAATAAGACAAATTACTTAGATATATGGCGGGCTTGATTTAAAGATTGTGTACTTGAGAGCAAAGCTTTTCATTCGTTCACCCCGCACGATTTTTCCACACCTGCGTGTACTATTTCAACGGATATTTTAGTTAAACAATATTTTGCTGTGTATTTTCCGACGTCAGCCATTCTGAAAAATAGTTTGACTTTGCTAGGAATTTTTGAAATATGCGTTTTCATTATTGATTAGCTATTTGCATTCCGGTGCAACCTTATTAATTATATATCAATATTAATGAGAGGATCATTGTATAATTATTATTTCAGATAAACGCTTGGATTAATACACTTATTTTACTAATTGGCATATTGATGAATGTAACTCAAATGAATAAAATTACGAATTAAATTATACTAGAATTTTAAATTTCATCGACACTTATTGAGAAGAATAATTATTGATTCTTTGTATAAAATTACTTATGAAATAAAAATATTCAATATTTCAAATACCAACGAAGAACAACTAAATTCTAAAAATTATGAACTAATTAACACATTTTCTAAAACTTTTTTGCTTATCAATTAACTTTTCTGATGAATTCTTAACTTTTAAAAATTATGTAAATTAATAAATATATTTATTATAGAAATTTAAAAACTTATTAAAATTTCTTTCTGCTTCAAAATTTTAGTTTTAAATTTAACTAACTAAACATGCATTTTATGTATTTTCATGTACAAAATTCTATGCAGAAGAATTGGCAAAAGTTACACTAGAGTAAAGCCTATCCTGAATATTATCTGCCAATTAAGTAGAGCTGTCGTTACATGGTGTAAAAAACGTTTACAGCAATAAAATGTTCTGGCCTAATCATGACAATTAGTCTGCATGTTGCCAGTTTGAAGCGCATCCGAATGGCATTTAGCAGGGCCATAAAACTCAGCCCGTTTTTAATCCAACATTAGTACACGCATAATTGTCACTATTCCAACAATGTGAAAGGAACGTAAATTACACCATAACAAATTCATTTAGCAAGGTGCCGAAAAGACTCGCGTCACAAAAGCGCCATGTCGCGTCGACGGTCTTGTCTGCGCGTCCTTCCAGCAAAATACCCGCGTTCCAGCAATTTGGCGCAAAGTTGCCGCACATATAGTACATACTGCACACAACAACAAGCGCCATGCTCTATTTGTAATTAACTAAATGGCATTTAATTAAAATAAAGCGTTTGTATAAATCCGAGGGAAAAAATTGTTTGCAACATTTAACTGTCAAGCTTAATTAAAAAATTAATTCAACTTCAGCGGAGCTTTTGTGTATTTTGTGTGTGCTGGCATCACACGTTTTAGAATACATTCTGAACGTTTGATCGTCTATATTCATCGGCAAATGTAAATTGTAAATGTCGTTCAGAAATTCCCTTGAAATTAAATTTCGAAAATATTTCGTATAGGCGAACGTTTTTGTCAAACTGTACATCATTTAATAATGCAAACGCGACACGGGCGCTTTTGGTGGATAGCTGGCGCGCCACACTTTAACCGATGGTGATGTTCTGCAAATGCCACAATATCCCAATAAACACGATAAGCATGTCGTCCACAAAAGCCGAACGCAAAATTTATCTCCATTTTTATTGGACGCTCTAAATAAAAATGAATTTATGGTGCACAAGGTTTTTCAAAACATATACACAGGAAGCAACAGCAAAATAAAACTGAACATACCTGAAAGCCAAACCTCTGCAACCACACGCGCATAGCACAACAAAAAAAGTCGGGCTTTAAAGGTACCCTAGATAATAATAATTCATCTTTATTCGAAACTTTTCTCGGAGAACATTTTGCGTCCACCACAAACGCCAAAACGACGGACTAGTTGCTTGGCCCACACCATGACGACCATGAACATAATTTCCATACGACCGCGCGACCGACACCCCTCCCGCTTTTATCCGCTCATTCACACAGCATTTACAAAGGAAAATAACCAGAAAAGAAATAAAATGCAAAAAAAAAAAAAAAATGGACCGCAGGATATAAGAGATGAATGGGCGATGAGTGGGGCCGGTAGCTGGGCAGAAAAAAAAGTTTGTGGCTTAGATGGAATTTTCTTTTATTGCGCATTTTGTGCTTGGACATCGCATGAATATTGTGAGTTGGAGAAAATTTAACGTCCCTCTTTATCCATTTCATTATCCCCTTTCAAACATGTAAATGAAATGAAAAAGAATTGTTTCTCTGTGTGCATATAAACTTAGTGGGAAGAGTGGAGTGTATCTATTTTTCTTTCTGTTGTCCGTAAATAAGAATGAAAGCTCAGATTTGCTTCAATGGAGACAAGTATCGTGTGCGGAAAGGGTTCCATTCTATGGAAATTCTACGGAATTGACTGCATTTGGTGGGGAATTTAATGAACTGTATTTATGCACTGTTGCAAAATTTGGCATTTATTCTCATTTTGTATGCAAATTGAGTCGCTTTATTATTAAATAACTGCATAGAGAATTCTCGCAGTTGTAGAGAATATGAACATTTAACAATGATCTAAATAGAATTCACCCAAAGAAATGGATTATTAAATTCACAACAAAAAGTTTTCATGATGTTCTTAAAAATTATTAATAAACACTCAATTTTGATTGCAGATGTTGGCTGTCGAGGCAACTCCCAATTCGGTGATACTTTTTTTGTAATGGAGACATTTAATACATTGAGTATAAAACTTTGGAAGATTTAAGTTTTAATGAAAAGGTTTGTATTTTTTGCCTCTCTTCTATCTATTTGAGACTTAACTTTGCGAAAATGTTTGCTTGTGTTAAAAAGCCATTAAGATCATCATATTAAAAATAAAAGCCAACTAATTAACTGAGAAGTGTTAAATTTTTAGTTAAGATTGGTGTTTGGCCCAGAATGAGCTTTAATATAAATGATTATATATATTTTAATTGTTAATTGTTTTTATATATTGATTAATAATTTTTCTTTTTATTTATATGTACAATATATTTGTCTTATACATATTGTATTTTATACACATTATTATAATTACAGACGAGTCTTTTTTTAGCTCTTGCCCTTAAACTAAAATCACCGTATAATAATTCCATTCGAATTTAAATAAGTTATCAGGCGTAGATTTG
>JANSTS010007057.1:0-10969 GCA_026546915.1 Sylvicola fuscatus
TGTAATTCTGTTAGTCATATTCATTTTATTAATTGGACTTTTAATTGTCTACTAATTTGTAAATCCACATTTAACATGCTTAAAATTACCTGAAAAAAGGATAATTTAATTCAATCAATTGCCTGGCAAACGCTCAAGTGGAAACACAAAATAAATTAAGTTAAATTATAAATAAAAAGTAATTAAATGCAAACCAAACGTCATAATCATTACAACTAACTTAATTTAAAGGGACTTTAATTACAATTGACTAAGTTAATAATTGATTAAATGTAATTAACTGAGCTGACTCTAAACTTTTTGAACATTAACGCTAGACAGTAATTAAAAGCTGCGATTTCTTGATAGCTCTTGTCTGGAATAACACTTATTTAACAAAGGAAAGGCCTGAATTGCCTCATCTCCACTAAATCGCTTAAATACTCACATGGACAGGACATTTTTGTGCATAAAAAATGGAATAAAAAACGGTCTTAAAAAATTAACAAAAAATTACCATTAAAAGGTAATTTACATTTAAATAAAAAAAGGTAACTGCACTCAAAATTACATCTAAACGTCATCAAAGATTCGTCTTGGCGCAGCGCCAAACTGACGTTCTCGTATATTCCCCAACTCATCAATCTCATCGTCATCATTATCAAACATATCACTGTAATCGTGTCCCCTAAAGGCGACCTGATCCCTTTGAGTGGACGCCCCAAAACGTTCATTAATCTCCTCACTGAGGGACCTCGCAAAATCCAATCCACCAACATCGGCGGCAGTCGAAACTGGCGCCATAACGCCACCTGAAGTCAACAAATTGTCACCAGGACGTGCAACTGGACGTGTCCTCCGTGCCACTGACTCAGCAGCGCGTCTCAACTTGCGACGCTCCCGTGCAATCAGCTCACGTCCATCGTTCACCAACTCAGCAGCGTCACCATCCATTTCCCCATCCTCGCCAGTGGCGATGAATTGTGAGAATCCCAGAGCATTTAGGGTGCGACTGCCACAGCTGAACCAGGTGGCAGCGCAAATCGCCAACATCACCATCGGAAAGTAGATGTTGAATCCATCCGAGACGATTTCCAGCACGTCCATGTGACCCATAATTTGAGTGTAGTGAGTCTCGAGCACACGCTGCCGGATTATGTGCGAATCCATGTGGATGAGGCCCAGGAAATTGAGACACATCGGCGGTGTCAGACGACAGAGTAGCATTCCGCTGAAGATTAAGCTGTGCTCGTTGGTCTGGTGATGGGGCGCCAGGTAGTACAGATCAAGTAGGCGAATCCTGAAGACGGTGGAGTAGGCGCAGTAGCAGAGGTAGCAGAGGGTGATCATCGAAACGAACTCAATGGTGCCAAAATCGTAGCTGGCCTTCGCTCCGTTGATGATATTTGCGAAAATGGATAGCACTGGGGAGCGGTTGAAGAATGTCAATTCACTCCAGACCACCATCAGAGAGTACAGCGCTGTAATGGCAGCCAAACCCTTCAGAACTGGAGGACGCCAGCGGCAATACCAGTACCATTCAATGATGGGATGTAGGCGAGCTTTGCTGCGTGGAAACTCCGATTTGAAGCGACGATCAGCCGTTGAGTGATTGCGTTGGATGTCCTCGAGATGAAGCGCCTTCTCCACTTGCACACTCCACAGAGCCTCAGTTCTTTGCAAGGTTTGCAAGGACTTGATGACTTGACGGTGTAGGCGAACTAGAGACTTTTCTGATGGTGGCAAACGCTCGCGATCGCGTCCATTGTTGGCACTGCGGGAATGAGCCCTTTCCAGAAGCTCGGGAGGAACTTTCCGTAAAATTGTTTCGACACAAGGTCGCAGTTCGTCGTCGTTGAGGGGCACAATGGCGGCAATTGTCTGAAGAGATTCTAGCACATCGTCCACATTCTCTTCAGCTTCAGCCTTTTCAGCGCTTAATTTAGCCGCCTTAAAGTAAGCATATTGCAGGGTGAATCCCGGCTTTGAGTTGTTCCATAAACTGCGGGGCATCTCCACCAAAGCATAGCCTGACAGAGAAAGATACTTAGAATTCATTGATGTATCCAAAGAGATGCAACTTACCCAGCAACAAAACCAATAAGAAAAGACCCCAAGTATTGGAAGCTGACGAAGCGATGGCCTTGAGTTTTTGCCAATCCAGATGAACTCCCGGCTTTAGGGCAATGTAAATGAGGAGGATGCCGCAGATAAACAGGTAGGTTCCGTAGTAAATTGCGTTATCAATAAGAGCGGACTTGAGTTTGCCCTTAAAGTGAAAGTCACCAGCCTTTAGGTAGGATTGTATCAGTGGCATAATCAACCAGGTGAGGAATTGTGATGTCCAGTAGTTGATTCGGAGAAGGCTAGGGAATACGCTGTCCGGAACCATTCCCCAAGGCTTCTGACAGTTTGGTACATCGGTAATGTCGGTGTTTGTGGCATTGAACTCCTGCTCAGCCGCAAGGAGTGTTGCATTGTGCTCTTGAAGGCACTGTCGGTAAACCGTCTAAGAAAATTGGTGGTTAGTAATGGATTTGAGACAGATTTGACACTTGAACTCACCGAAGTTACGTCCAACGGAATGGTGAAGACTATCATGAATGAGAAACACCAAGCCGTCAGGACGGACAATGTGACTATTGGATGCTGCCGTGGAATATTGCCGTACCGATAGAGGGACACACCAGCCAATACCAACGCCAGCGTCACAGCAAACGCCAATAAGTAAACCATTTTAATTAATCTCTCCTACTGACGTAATCGTCTATCGTTTCGTTAATTTTTTTGGAACCAGATTCTCAGTTGGCGACAGCTGTTTTGGCTCGAGTTTCTTGCAATTGCTTTTGGGCGTTCTTTTGCATTGTCTCTAGTTTCTCCAGAGTGACAGACTTCAGCGGCATCAAATGTGGTTGGCACAGCCGCAAATTGTCCGATCTCAGCTCGTAGAATAATTTACCAGTTGATGGGAGCAGCAATTCTGTTGTTTTTGGTTGCTGGTCTGACATGACTTTGCATGCGAGTGGTACTAGTGCAAGAGATTGACGCTCCCTTGTGATTCAGCGGAATGCGTAATCGTGGCAAACATTTACAATTTGATAATGGGAAAAATCGATGCCCGGATTTATTTGGGCAGCTAGATGGAGAGGGTAGATTGGGTGTTAGCTGATAGAAAACGAAGCAAACTTTGAGTTGGTTACCTTGTTAGCCTTCCAGCTGGGTCAATGGAGTGGATTCCAATTTGGATATAAAATTACAGAAAATATTTATGAAATGTTACAACTCGCGAATTATTCATTTGAAAATTATCAATCGTCAAAAATTTATTTTGTCAATTTTCAAATGACATAATTTTACAAATGTCACAATTTATATATATATATCTTATCGGTACAATATTGTATATACATATACATGAGTTGCGGTTTTAGTGAACCGTTTCTATGCAGGGTTCTTTTTTTAAATATTTGTTCATGATTATTATTTTTTTTATTGAATTAAATATAATTGTCCAAAAAATGTGATTAAAAATAGAAATAGTAAAAAAAAAAGACTGTAAAAAAACGTTTCCACACAAATTTTTAGTGTAAAAAAAAACAATATTTATTAGTGAGAAGTTTATTTTTTCATTTTAATTAAATCTGCTTTAAATGTATTACATCTAATTTCTAAATCTAAAAAATTCTGTCCGAAAAATTTGATTCAAACTCTAAGCTTTTAATGAAATCGCAAAAGGGGAAAAAATGGAAAAATTAATATATTAAAGATTTAAAATAAAAAAATAAATGTATTTAATGCAGTCTCTATGATTTTAAAATCAACTAAATTCGAATTAAATGTCAAAAGGTAGAAAAATTTAAGTTTAAGATTAAAATGCAATTGCTGTGTGAATTATTTGCATACTTAGTATACAAAGTCTCCTGCAGAATTCCCTGCCGCATAATTTTTTGTTTTTAATACAAATTTATGACTAGAAATTCAAGGACATAAGGGAAAGGCGCGAATTGGAAATACTTAAGTACTTAAGACAAATTATTCTTTTGTACTTCAATCGTGTGAAATCGTTTAAATAGAAGCGCGTTTCAAACTGAGGGTACTGGCGATAATGTCAGCCGGATGGTATCCAGGATCCAGCAGTAATTCATGATTGATGCAACTAGCACCTCCCAAGCACGTGCACGAGCACACCGACGTCTGCTCCTCAATGTCCGAACAATAATTCATGTGTCCCAGGAGTTTACCATTGACGGAGTCGTCAAACGTCAGCGCATGATTCGAGGAGGTCTGATTATCGGCTTCCTCTCGCCGAATGTCCTCGGCGTTCATCGTCATGAACCGCAGAACCAGCAAATTGATGCTGGCCGCCACCACGGCCAATCCAAACAGAATGAATACCAGACTCAGCGCCACGTATCCGGGCTTGTTCATGAGCGCCTGGTCATTTTGCAGCGCCACATAATCACCGAAGCCGATGGTCGTCAGCGTCACAAAGCAATAGTAGAAACTGTCAAAGTAACTCCAACCCTCATAACGGGAGAAAACAGCGGCGCCCGTCGTTATAATGATGGATGAGAGCATGCCAGTGGCCAACATCAGATTCATCTCAGTCGCTTCCGTCTGCTGGCATCGCATGTATCGTTTGGCACGTCTTATCACCACCGAAGCGAATTTATTGAGACGCTCACCGATACTCTGGAACATCACCAAGCCCAGGGGAATGCCCACCATCGCGTAAGCCATGCAAAATGCCTTGCCCCCAATAGTGACCGGCGTCGAATGGCCGTATCCAATCATGGCCAGTACGACCGTGGCAAAGTAAAAGGCGCCGGCAAATTTCCACTGGGGCCCCGCTTTGTGGGGCTTATTCTCGATGATGACAATCTCCATCATTCGATAATCCTCGGGCGTGATGTTGTAGCGCTTCACGAAATTGTGTTTTATATTCAGCAGGAACTCCCAGCGCTTGCTTTCCGTTTCCGACTCCAGGGAGTCGAAGACGGCGGCGCCAATCAGCAGGTAGGTGAAGGTGCAGACGACCAGCGACAGGGTGCGTACGTTTTGACGCTTCATTGTGCACGAGAACAAAAAGCCCAAGATCGATTTGCGATGGTCTATGAGCATTGGTCAATTACTGACAGGGACCGAGCTTTTTTGCCCACATCTTAGCTGAACAAATTAACTCTTTTATTTACAATATCTTAAAACTTGTCTAAACTTAATAATTCCAAAGAAAATTTTTTACTTTTGTGGTTTTTCACTTTAGAATCCTTTTTTGACGATGAAAAATCACAATTATCCTTTATTATGACACATTCAATTTGAGAGGCTGCACAAATCAACGAAAATCTCGTCAAATCTTAAGACAATTCACTTTATTCCAAGAATTTAAGACATTTAAATCAAGTAAATCTTTAAATAATGCCAAATTAAGGCGGAATCGAACTCAAATGACGCGACCAAATTGATCAGACGGTGCAAAATTATTGGAGGACTTCTCCGTCTGTGGGTGAGCGTTTATCGATTTTTTCTGCAGATGCAGATTGCCCGTAAAATACAGACGCATGTCTGTATAAGCACGGCCAGTTGGTGTGAATTGTGAATTGTGACGTCGTCGTGTGCGTAATTTATTATGTAACTGTAGAGGAGTTGAGCAGAGAAGGGATTCGAAGACTTTGATAATGGCTTCGACGCCGCTTCGAGTGGCAACAGGTGGTTTGGAGATGCGCGTCAGCAATGAAATCAGCTGGTTTCTTAAATAAATAAACACCAAGAAGACCAGAAATTAAGTAATTTTCACCAGAAACATTAACAGAACTCACAAACGTCAAAACGGAAACAAGATAAGAAAATATTTAAAGAAGTTCATTAGCAATTGTGCGAACCTGACCTTGAGATAAATCAATTGTTCACATTGCTACACATATTGGGCCAAACCACAATCGCCTTCCCTATTTACATTTCCAATTTCTTCGAAGACATTTGCTCACGTGACTCGATAAGTCATCGGAAATTTCCTTATTGACTTATCGACGCGTATTTCCCGCCAACTTGCAGTTCATTAACAGCCAAGTTGTGTATTTTTGCGTCTTAAACAAATGTAGCGTCCGTATCTGCTGTCCTCGTATGCATCCCCGCATTTGTCTCGAAGACGATAACCCTTCCGTCTTACATGTCAGGCGGAGCGCACTCGAGTAATCTTGACTGCCCTCTGACATGTCGCGCGGTAAATAACATATGAGCTTTCTTAAGTGGCGAATAAAAGCGAGCTTTTTGTCGATGACACATGTAATCGCGTTGAGCGATTGTCACGGGTCTCAAGTCTCGATGATTCAGTTGAAGGGTCCTTCAGGTTTCATGGCTGTATCACATTACAGACGTTTATTGAAATTGTTTAAATCAACAAAAATAGTCCAAATGAGTTGCGCGTTAAACAAAAACATCCATTTGATTGTTGGAGATGGCTCTTGAGTCATGTGGATACATTGAGCATCCAGACAAGGATAAGTCGCTTCGACAGACGCAGTAGCTTGTGTCAATAAACCGGTTTATTGTTCTCGGTTTTGGTTGTTGTTTACAGTTTCTATGTTTTTAGTGATCAGGCGCTGACGACTCTAACTGTCAAACTACTTTACAGTTATAACGGGCATTTTACAGTTAATGAGATTTTAATGGGTTTTTTTTTTGGTTTGGTCAGATTTAATTTAAATATCATCGATAGCGTCAGATAGTCAATTTACATTTCAATAAAAGTTAGGCAAATTTTATAGAAATGCCCGTCTTTAAAGACGCGCTAACCGTCTTTAATCAATCTAATGGGGCCACACTTAAATGGCATTCGCCAGTACCTATTGAGCAATCTATCGCGATGTTTAACTGTTTAAACGGCGGATTGCATAATGAAGACGCTGCGCAGAAGCGTGCAAACAGAAATTGTAACAAAAGTGGCGGGTAAAATGAAGGTGAAAGTGAAAATATTATTCATGCGAATATTTCTTTCGCGGAACGACTCAGCGTGGCGCACCAAGGTCAATGTTATTCCATTTGTTGTGGATTTTCAGCGCCAGCTTGCACATAACCAGCGTCTTGAAGAAAAACAAACTGATGCTAGGCTGGCGTGGGCCGTTAATGGAATCCCCGCGACTCGCTTTTACGTTGGAAGCCGAACGAATTCGATGCAAATTTGGAAGCTGTTGCGCTTGCGCCGCGTTCTTCCGGTGTCAGCACACTCATCGGTCGCATCTCGCGCGCGAATTTGCGCGCCGCGCCGTCGTTTTCCTCTATTTGCATTGGTTCTTTGGCACGGCTTATAATTGCGTGTGATTTTATGTGAAATGCAAATTAGTTTGGCCGCGAATTTGCGCGTTCCCATGTTATGTCGATTTTTCAGAATTAACTAACGTTTGGACATGTGTTTGGCGGCTGATGGGAGGCGGAAATTTGACGTTTAATTAATCCATTACCAAAACTACGCGGAGATGCGCGGCGAATGCAAGAACTTCGGCGATTTTTTCGGCGTGTAGGAGGTTTTATGTAAAAGTGATTTGTATTGACTTAATTGGATTCAATCGACATTGGTTAAGTGATTCTTTCTTTATGATCTTTGGATTTAATGTTGGCATTTGCAATTTTTATTTGTTTGTCGGTGATTCTCTTCCTGATGCGTCTTCCAATGTTCTAGAAAAGCAAACATTTGCAGTTTAAATTTGCATATATTCACCTTTCAATCGTTTACCAAAACGTCTTTATATTCAATTTTAGGAAACTATTAATTATCACTGTAATTTCTTTAAATTTCATATACAAATTGTAATTTTTATTTTTGTTTTTCGTTCGGCGGAAACCTGCGACTTTTTTTATGGTCCCAAAAATGTGGTTTGAAAAACAAATACAAAATATTGAAGAAAAATTATGTTTTTTGGAATTTCCTCTAAAACGGCTACAGCGATTTTCGCAACTTTAACTAATGTTAAACAACTTTATTTTACGTGTCCTTTCACATATGTCACATTTTCAAAATATCAGCCGTTCAAAATTTACAACAATAAAAGGATTATTTAAGAAAAATAAACAATTAGTTGTTTTTTTTTAATGTATTAAAAATGTTGAAAAAAATTATTTTATATCAAAAAAAAATCAAGAGATCAATATTATAATATCAAATGTTTTTTTTTATTATTTATTCTACAATTTAACGTGTTTAAGGCCTGAAAACATTTTTTTTGAACATGTTGAGTTCATTCGAAAATTGCATTAAGGTCAAAATTCAGTTTTTTTTTTTTTCAAAAATGATCAGGAATTTTGTTGCAAGAAATTTTGCGTCGGACTTCCCTACCATTTGTTATTATTTTTATCATGAAAAAAAATAAGTTTCTTATCAAAATAACTTTTTTTTAGTTGAATATTAATTGAAAACAAACGAATTTTTTTCCCATTGAAATTGAGAAGAAAATTTGATTTTACGATTCATTTGTGGGTCCCAAAAATATCAATCCCAATAAGTAAATTGTTCGATTTCATTCATAATACCCGATCGATTCTGACATTGACCCACTTCGGCCTCGATATTTCTGGAACTGTTTCCAGCTTGTCAACATGTACATAACTTGCTCCCAATCGTGCAGCATAATAATTTATGGTGTCGAAACGAGGGCATCAAAGTTCAAGTGTTTGCATTTGCAATTTATGGTGCTGATATTAAAACGACAGCTCGATAATGAGCCCGAACTGCAGAAATCATGCGCCAATGGACATGTTTTCCACGAATGTTGGGCGACTTATGTTGGCGGGCCATGCACCTGCGCAGCCCACTCAAAGTCAAGAGCGTCACTGCAATAGATAAATTATATGAAACTTCATGTTAATCACCCACAATCAGCTTAATGAAAATTTAAATCGCCTAATTTCGAGCGACATTATCCAACCGTTAAAAAATTATGTCCATACATTAAATTATGTATCACCTGACAACCGGTTGGCCTGTCCTTGCCCGGCCTGATCTCGTTCCTCACCACCTAGTTCTGGCTTTTATTTTGCACAAATATCATAAATTAATTTGTGTAATTGCTAAATTCTTTATGGCCGACGCAAAACTGTCTTATCAGGCGCCTTTTCGACAATAACTCGCCTTCTTTTGAATGAACGTTAAACAATGAAATAGCGTTCTAGAAAGAACATTGGCGGCTTGATAGCCGATAGGCATTGAGTTGAAGGAGAAATTCGATAATAAAACATGAATTACACGTCTTTTTTAACTGGATTTTAACACGTTCTTATGGCCATGCCACCATTGTCTTTCAAGACGTCAGAATTTTATATAAATTATTAAACGTTTGTATAAATTAAAGAAAAACATGTTTGTTTGCAGGAAACGCCACTTTGGAATCCTGAGAAACTGATTAGTCATAATTCTTGAAGAAAATTCACAACTTATCCTTCAGCCCCAATTATAAGACGCTGAGACATTACTAGAACAGCGGCCTTTCGCGCTCATTTGGAGCAAAACCACAAAAATCACCAACCATTTTGATGACAAAGGCTCAATGAAATTGCCACGTCATCGCACAAGTTCAACAAACCTACGTTTCCGACTTCATAAGATGCGTAATCGTCTTATTGAATATCAACAAATTTAAACCAATTATTGAATTAATTAGTTTCATAAGAAATTGACGTCAAATCGTTGCGGTTTCAACGTCAAGGTTCCGCTATTTCTGGCTAGATCACTTAAATCTGGCAATAATCATCAATAAACAATTCAAGACAACATTCTTAACGACACAATGAAACAAGAAAGAAAGAGAAACAAGTCTCAGGTGAGCATCTCGCAAAATTACGTGTAAAAATGATATAAACATTTATTGTTATTGATTTTCGTCTTTTTTGGAAGCGATCAAACCATCTATCTTTCTCGTTAGGATTAATATATTTTCTGTCTTGAGATTTTATGCGAATGCAAATCACATTTGTTTGTTTCTTAAGATAATAATTCGCCAAAAAAAATCAGGAAGGCAACAACAGAACACTTAAATTTGACGTCGTTTCGAATATTACGAGTTTGCAGTTTCAGAAAGATTGATAATAAGGAAGCTTTTTTCGAGAAAGAATCTGCAGGAAGTCCTCAATTAGCAACGTCTTGCATAGGAAACCAGTCCGTCTCAAATTCAACTTCCCACGCAGAAGATGTTCAATTCAGAGCAGTAGAAGAAGAATGACGCCCAATGCAGTTTTTGCATAATCTTAGATGCTTTTAGTTGTTTACCTTCTAAGAAATGTAGCTAAGATTTGGTATTTCTTTAAGATTTTCTGATTTTTTTCTTCAAATTCCAGTTAACAATATCAAATTGAAAATTTAACACACATAGCAACTTGCTAATTTGTAATATAGTTCCTTTACATATTTATGGAAATAATTTAAACTAACAACCACTAATCATGTTCACAACCATCTTAAGACACCATTTGCATCGGCAAAGTGTAAACAATTTTTTTTTCTCAAGCCACTGACAACGTTTTTTTGGGCATAAGCGTGTGACTAAAAGTCGTGTGGGTGACTTGATTTCCGCGTTGTAAAGAGGAATCCCATGCGTTTTGTTTTGATTTTTTTTGTTAAGCGTAAGATGATATGTAAGATGAATTATCTTTAAGAAATGACTAGAGAACGAATAAATTGATATGAAAATCAGATTAAGAGGACGTAAAAAAACGATTTGGTTACATGAATTCTCCAAAAAAAAACATTATTTTTTGTTCCTTAGGATTGACCTTGAACGTGATCTTGTAAATAAATGTTTTAAAAATTGCACTGATCAAAATTTAACTTTGTTTATAATTAGGCCAACCTGTTTGTAAGTTTAACCGTTAATAAATACAAAAATATTGAGAGAGAGATCATCTTCTTAATTTTTTTTAGGTTTAATAAATTGTAAATAATTTAAAAAATAAAAAGGTTTAGTTTTATTAAAATAAAATATTTGCCATTGATCATTTAATA
>JANSTS010007058.1:0-14396 GCA_026546915.1 Sylvicola fuscatus
ACCTGGAATCTTCTGATCCGTAGTCAGACGCGTTATCCATTGCGCCACAAGACCCGTTGAGAGTGAAATTGAAATTATGCCACATGTGTCGCCACAGCCAAAAGCCCGCCTCAACATCAAAACGGATGTAATCGTTGCGGATGGATCATACTCAAAGCCGGCTGAGCATGACTTAGCATTCCCAGGCCAGTTGGCGGCGGAGGAGGTGGCGGCGGCAAGCTCATGCCCACTCCAATCGGACCGCCCAAGCTGCCACCAATGGCTGTGGGCGCCGCAATTGTTGGATGGAGTGGCAGCGACGGCTGTGCCGTCGGCTGGACAATAGCATGACAATGCGTCGCAGCAGCTCCGTGAATCCTGAAATGTGTACTTAGACCGGAAGATGTGGTGAAAACCTTGTGACACTCGGGACAGCGCATATCCGCCACCCTCTGATTCAGGTGGATCTTCCGCTTGTGCGCCACCATGTCGCGATGTCGACTGAACGACTTGCCGCACGTATCGCAGTGGTGATTCTTGAGGCCGGTGTGCGTGATCATGTGGCGCGACAAGTCGCTGGCCGTGATGAAGGCCTTGCTGCAGACGGGACACACCTGGTCACGAACACCGGTGTGGATTTTCTTGTGCGCCTGGAAGTTGCCCATGGCCGAGAACTGTTTGCTGCAGATCTCACACTGAAAGGGACGCTCGCCGGTGTGCGTGCGCACATGAATCGACAGATTGTGCTTTTGGGCGAAGCGTCGCGGACAGTAGGTGCACTGGTAAGGACGCTCGCCAGTGTGGATGCGAATGTGCATTTGCAGTTGGGCGGCACACTTGAACGATTTGTTGCACTCGTAGCAGGTTTGCGGCACCTTTGGCGTCGGTTTGGGGCCTCGTTTCTTGCGCTCCTCTGGCGTTTTGCGGATGTATCGGTTTTTACTCTTGCTCTTTCGTGGTGGACGCTTCAATACGACGTTCCGCTCCAATTGGTTGTTGTCATTATCGTCGTCGTCATCACCGTCGACCGCCACTGTGCTGCCGGCATTGCTGGAAGTACCTGCACCTTTTAGGATGTTTCCCATTGACGGCCAGGGTTCATCTGTCATCGTATCATTGTCCCGACAACTGAAGTAAGAGGAAATTTTAAGAAGTTTGTTTATTAATAAAGATTTTCGTAATTATTTACTAGAATCCTTTGTCCATTAGACCGAGATACTGACGAAGTCTCATGTCAGAATTCTCACATTGCTGCTTAAAATGATATGCGACGCCAAGTCGGTAGATGCAATTGTTACAGATGACCGCTGGGAGTCCATCGTTTTTGTAAACTCTTATCTTGGCGCACAGCATCATCATGTCTGACGGAATCATGGCGAATTCGGTGTTGAAAATTGACGTCAAGACTCCCTCCTCCAGACATACCCGACAGATTTTATTGATATTTACATTGTAGTCCATCATTTTTAAGAAAAATCCTTTTACGACAACCAATCACAATTAACTAAAAATCATTTCCACTTTTTTTTAACTGCAAAATATTTCAGAAAAAGAGTTTTTCAAAGAAATTCACAGAAATTGTGCAAATTTCCAATATATCATTGTTATTGTTTTACTTTTCCTTTTCTCAAGCGTCAATCACCAAACGTCACTTTTGTTTAGGGAACAATTTAATCCCTCACAAACGGTAAATATTGTAGTAGAATACAAAAGCGTCAGCTGCCATTTGACAAATGTCATTTTCATATTAGTGAAAAAGGAGACAAACCAAAATATAATTACAAAAATATGTAATTTTAATTAAATTCCTTACGTGTGCTGTTAAAATGTCCTTCAAAACACATTTATTTCGTTAAAAATGTTAATTGTCTATGATTAAAGTAAAATGTCTGTTAATTTAACTTAATTTGTGTCTGAATTATGACTAAAAAGCAGTCACCGTAAGTTGAAGCTCCCACATTGGCACCAGACATTAATCATAATAATTTGGCTTCTTTACAGTAAAAATAAAGAATGGGAAAAGGAAAGACGTGACAGACTCAATAAGTCATTTGATCAGTTGGCGGCGCTCCTGCCTGACTACGATCCAGCCAATGCCTTCAGCAAAATCGAAATTATCCAGAAATCCATTACACTCATTGAGGATCTTGAAGTTAAAATTAAGAAACTACTTGATGCTGACAATTGTGAAAATGTTGCACTCAGTAAGACCAAAATTATTGATTTTTTTGTTATTTAATTGATTTAAAAATACATTTTGCAGCTCTAATTGACGAGTTGAAGGAAAATGTTTATGTCCTGCGGCAACAAAATGGTCAACTGGCAGAGCTTCTTCAAACGGCGAAAATCAAAATCCCCATATCAGCACTTACCAAAAGTCTACCCGCCAAACAAAATGCCAACTTCAAGACAATCGGCCGTCCTCCAAAGTATTCAAATAAATTGTCTGCATCAGACGCTGATAAATTGCTACAGGAGGAGGAGACTAAAAACAATCCATCCGATGAAAATATCGATAATTCGACACAAAAGTCAGACGCCGTTCTGGTTGAAAACAATTGTATTTCCAAGGAACAGCCAATTGTCGCTTCTCAGCAGAGCGTCATCGTGACCGCTTCATTGCCAGTTTCCAAGGAAAATATTGTTATTCCATCGACTTCGATTAATCATGTAACAAGTCAAGAAACCCCAACTGTAGCCAATACCATCACTTCATCACTTTTACTGACAACAAATTGTTCCTTTGTACAATCACAATCATGTAAGTACAATTTTTATTGAGATCTTACCCGTTTCTTACAAGATTTGTTTCTAAAAAGGCACCAAAACTGTAACCAGTGCAACATCAACCACGAATACCCTAAACATCGCACCAATAATGGCCACTGGTTTCATTCTGTCCACTCATGTCAGTAAAATTGCGCAATTGACCGATGTGACAGCGCCAACGGCTCCAATTCTGATCATCAACAAACCGATAGTGTCAACGACGGAAGTTCCGCCGTTAATAAAGAACGGGAAAGTTTGCATTGTGCCCAACCGCAAAACTATTATCGTTGAGAAGCTTAGGAGAAATCGTTTCAAGAAGACTCATCAAGAAATAAGGAAGAGGCAAGCAAAGAAGAAGATTTTGCCTAAAAACCTTAACAAAAGAACACCCGATGCAGTTGCTTCATCAGATTCCAAAGAATCAAGAGATTTGGAATTGGCACAATGCGTCCAGATAAACAACAATGACCTATCGAAGGCGAACGGCAGCGAATTGGAGGAATGCAGCGATAATATAGTGAATGAATCCAAGGATCAAGTGGTGAGTAAAACCAAGCGTAAAATTCAACAAAACGATGTGTCAAGTGCTAAGAAGTTAAGAAGTGACAGTAAAGTGACAGAAAAACGGAACATAAACAAAGTCCATGAAGAGATTTCCTCAAAAATTGACCAAGAATCCAAAAAACCAGTGAACATTTGTGATGAGGGAAATTTAAATTTATCTTTTGAAGCGACAATCGAGCCATTCCAAGCGGAAAAGCCGACCAAATGTGCAACAGATCATCCCAATTCAAACAGCAAAGAAGATGACAATTTGGTTAAACAAACTGATGCCCAAGAGCATCAGGATCATGACTTTCCCAGCGACTTCTTTTCAAACGCTCACACTGGCGTTCCTGACGTTTCTAATCAAGAATCCCTGTCACCTACCGCCGCATTTCTGCTCTCATTTCCCGTTGTATCCACCGCCACTGGTCGAGTGGGTGAAAACGGCGAAATTCTGGACACTTTAACATCTTACCTCATTGCCAATCAAACACCTGATGATAACTCTTACAAACTGCAGGACATTTCAAACGCTAAATGCTCTTCCAAGACCAGCTTTGATGTGAATAAGTTCACTTTTGACAATTTCACGCCGGCATTTTCGCATGCAACAAGTAAACCTCATTCGATATTCCCGCCACCACCGCCTCCTCCGACTGCCACATTGCTCAGCAGAGATGCAACAGATAAAGAGCCGTTTACATTTGTGTTGACACCACCCACAGTGACCACAACAAACACAAATGTGGCCAATTTGAATGTTAAGAGTATTATTAAATTAGATCCGCCTCCGCTTAAGTGGCAATCTAAGGCTCAAGATCGGAATTTACTAAATCCACAAGAGAAAATTAAAAGTTCTACTAAATCGATATTGGATCCGACAGTTCCATCAACTACAGTTAGTAATTTAGTGGCAAATGAAAACTCATCGACTTTGGATTATCCTCCAAGAGGATCGTCAAATGAGATTGGTTCCAAACTTCCTTCATTTTTACATGCCTATTCATTGCCAAATGCTGAAATCAGCTATTCAACTCCATCAACATTTTCGTTCTCGTTAACAACCACTTCCAAAACGACAACTGCGACCAAAACTCGAACTGTTGAGGAACCTGTACAGCCCGAATGCTCCAAATCAAACACAAACTTTCACACTTTTCTTCAACCTCCGCCGCCGCCGCCACCATCAACAAAAGCTTCCTACAATCCGTTTTCATTTGACAATCCTCTTCAAGTATCCTACAGTCACAGCAACTCCGATGGAACTCCCTTCACATTTTCCCTCACAAAAACCACCTCAACGCCAACAGTGTCAGTTTACAGTTCATCTAACGCGGTTTCCTGCAAGACTAGGATAATAACATCCTCCAGTTTGCCCAAGACTTCCATATCTGAAACAACAACGACATTACCAAAATCGGCAAGTAAGGCTTCAATTTCACCAATTAAATCAGCAGGGAATTCACAAATCTCTCCTAAAAAAGACGTAAGTCGTTCTCACTCAATGGTTGACTTGTTTGCCACTCCAACTTCAGCGATAACCACATCAGCTTCATCCAGCTCGACAGATGCAGAGACTTCATCTCAGAAATCAGCTTTAAATTATGAGGGGACTACCACTCAGTTTCAATGTCTTCCATCCACATCATCGGCATTTCCAATTTACAGTCCGTTTCTATCTGGATCGGCACTTCCAATTCCTGGCACAATTTCGTCTTACTCCCAATTACCACCAGTGAAAGAGATTCGACCGTCCACTTCGAGCTCTGTGCCATTTTCACATCTTGCCAATTTACAACCTCCAGTCATAACAACGTCTTCGACTGCATTGGCCACGTCTTCTGTAACCTCAATATCATCTACATATTCCTCATACCCTGATCTGCAAGTTCCCAGTACAACTTCCAGCACATACTCACTGGAAATGCCACAAACACAGGCCAGTTCGACAGTTCCATTGCCTCAATTTCCAACTACAAATGTTTTGCAGCTCCCAACCAAAGCTGGAACCTTATCCCAGTCCAATTCTTCTTGCATGTCGCAGAAGAAAAAGACGTCGGGTTACACATTCTATCCAGCTTCTGCCACTAATACTAGCACCATCACAACATCTTCCACGATGTCTTCAGTTTATCCATCTTATTCAACTAATTTAACAACTCCCAGTACAAATTCAACGTCCCAGACCTCATGCTCTGCATCATTTTCTTACTTACCCAATACATCATACCTGCAACATCCAACTTCCAAAATCGTCAATACATCACAATCCAATGCCACAACGTCTTCTATGGTCCAAAACAAGAACATCACAACGACGTCCTACAATACAGTCTTATCACACTCTTACACAGCGCCAATTCCCCAAATTTCATCCTCAACGACCAGACAACAGCCGCCATTCAATCCATTTGCTCCAGCCATCACAAGTTTAGACATTTTTGGACCACCACCTCCACCTCCGCCAGTAAATATTGCGTCACGTCCCGAAATGAAAAACATTACCAACCTGCCAGAGGTTATTCCCTACGTGCCAGACTTGAGATCGCTAAACAGCGACGTTCTGGTCGACAATTCAAAGATTTTCCCAACAAACAGTTTCAATCCGTTGATTACTTCTGCCCCAAAGCCCCAAACCACTTTGGCGTCGTTTGACAACAAGAATACACCCCAACCGCATTTAACAATTGATGCATTTAAACAGCCCAGTTTTCTGGCTGACTTCCCAAGATCGTCTCGCCTGCCACTTCCAAATCCATCGTCTGGCCCTGTCTCCACCTCCCTGCCATATATTGCTCCACTGGCAAAGCATTTAGATCCCACAATACCAAACAGATCCTGGTCTAGCACTTCCAATCAAAATGATTTTGTCTTTGATGTTGCCACCACTACAACTTCCAATTTTGCTCCATATCAATCAATTGCTACATCCTCCACAAGGATGCCACCACCAGATCTTGGAGTGCCAGCCAGTACAAAGGGAGCAAACGAGTTTTTGACATATTCCAGCAGTTCTACCACTTCAGCAGTAACAACCACGTCTGCTGTCAATAATCCATTCAATTCCTACACTGATCAGACTCAGATATTCTATCCAGTTGACTCCACAAAAAATGTCACAGATTCTACAGCCAACAATCCTAATCCTTTACCGAATAGCAAAAAGGCTCCTCTGAAGGGAGGCAACAAGTCGAATCAATGCGGTAAAAAAGCTTCCAGACATGTCAATTGGATGACCTCATCTGCTTATGATTCACCCCCGAAGTCAGGCTCAAAGGAATTGTCTCCCAACAAGCCTATTGATTTCAATAACGCTTCATCTTCAGCTAGTTCATATGTGGCGCCGTATCCTTATGGAGTTCGTCCCTACCCTGCTGGAGCAATTCATCAGCCTAATTATCCCACCAGTGTTCCTTTTGTTGGGACAATGAATGCTCCCAATTTTATACCGTACACAAGTGGTCACCAAACCTCCTTCATCGACACTGCTACAACTTCAACTGGCATGAATCAATATTCCACACGAGACATGACGGGCAGTAATACTCAAGCTGCACCTGCCAACAGATCACTACCACTGAACTCATTTCCTGCAGCTCCATTTGCATCAACGTCCACAACTTCCTCCTGCACTTTCCCACCTCCCGTTACTTCATTGACCACGTCTGTTCTTCCCACATTTCCCACCTATCAACTTCAGCCACTCTCCTCAATCGCACCGCCAACATCCCTGTCATCCACCAACTCTTATTCAGTGTCCAATTTCTACCCCACAATGCCACCGGTGCCATTTTCAAAATCCGACGTTGTTGGTCAATCCCTGTTACACGATGACACGTTCACCTGGTCACCCAATAAAATGATGATCGATGCACCGAACTTCCTATCGACGACATTGCCCAATTTGCATGGAGATTTGGCGCTGAACAATATTCCTTCGGGAAATACCGGCTACACAGGACAATCAAAGATGTTTCCCAAAAATGACGATAAGAAGAGCTCGTCCAATCAACAGGCCAACTTTTTCTCGGTAAGTCAACTTGTTGACGCCTCAAAGTCATCATCTACCAGAACTGTAACGTCCAAAAAGGCTGCCAAAGATTCCAGGAAGAACAAGAATCTCTTTCAATCTGATCCAATTGCCAATGATTACTTCCATGAAAGTGGCAACCAGTTTAATCAAAGTAATAACGTGCCAGTTCAGCAAAAACAGCCATCCTATTCCAATACTTACTCGGCTGAGTCGTTGATATCCTCGCCATCCAAAAAAGACAGCAAAGTAGCTAGAAATCTGTACAACAACTCCTTCAACAATCTGTATCAGAATCAAGGCAATGATTATCAGCCTAATCTGTTTCCTGACGGCTATGATTGTGGCAGCAATTTTAATCTTCACAACTACAACTTCCCGAATGTTCAAGGCAATTCCTCGTATGGTGATGCGTCTGAAGTAACATTCTACAACAATGATGGATACTTGAAGAATCCTCCAATCCACCACCAATATTCTGCGCAGAATCAAAGCTCCTCGCAGAATATGAGGCCGTACAATGAGTCCAGTGGCACTAATGCAGTTTGTCCAGACAATTCTCAGTATTCAGCGTCGAATTCCTCCGTTTTGATGCCGCCGATTATTGGCGAGAGTCGCGATCATGATCTAGGATATTCGACGTCACATCAAGTCGGCCCGCGACGTCAGCACGAGTCACATCCCTACCAACCGCCAAAGTTTTCATCTTCTGCCGCAGTTCCACCTGCCTCGTTTCCTTATAATGGGCCATCATTCAAATCCAATTTAAATTATCCGGCATCCCATCACCAGCAGCAACATCATTCGACCATTGACCAGTCCAATGGTGGTGCCATGATTAATCCTCCCGTTTCTTCGTCGTCCATAACGAATTTTAATGTCAGCTCCATTTGTCCGGAGATTAATGATAAGGGTGGGCAGTCGACGAGGTGGATGAATTAAGTGATTTTCTTATGACAATCGTAATTCATAAAGCAAGGGCAACGTTTTTCGATTTAATCGATTTGTATGATAAATGGATTTATGCTAAGCTTTTTTGTTTGAATTGACAATCAATTTTACCGTTATTTGTCCTTGACTGTCATCATTTGCGATCAATAAACATTGATCTGGCATTTCAGTTTTTAATGTATTTTATATGTTGCTGTAAATTGTACATAATCAAAAATTTTATGTGTAAATATGTAAACTGTAATTAAATAAAAAAAAACTATTTCGATTAAATTGTTTTATGTTTTTAAATATTGAGCCAACATATTCGTTTCAATATAACGGTTTCAATAAAATTTTGAAATTTCCCATTTATCTAGTACAGTTTGAATTGATAGTGTTACAAATGACAGCTGTCACTTCCAGAAATCGTCAAATGTGCGCTTTAAAATGTGCAGTTTGCACATTAATTAACAGTTCTGCCGAAACAAACAAATTAATTTACCACACACCATTTCCTTAATTATAATATTTTAAAAGTCCTAACCAAAATGGTAAATCTCTAAAAAAAAGTGCCACGCAAATAACATTGAAGCCGGCTTCCAACCACGGCATGGAGGGATTCGTTGCAGTTCACACAGGTACAATTGAATAAAACACCATCACTCAACCGATACTAAAAAGGTTCCTCCAAAAGGCGTCGGGATGTCCTTAAATCCCGAACTGTACAGCAAAGTGATCAAGAAATCTCTAATCAACGCAAAGGCTATACTATTGGGCGGCGGCACCGCAGTGGACGCCTGCGAAATGGCCATAATTCACATGGAGAACTCTGGCCAAACGAACGCCGGTGCCGGCTCCAATCTAACATGGGACGGCCACGTTGAATGCGAAGCCTCAATCATGGACGGCACCACGCTGAACTTTGGCGCCGCCACAAATCTGACCAACATCAGGAATCCCATTTCAGTGGCGCGTCGCCTTTGCGACCACCAAAACGACAGTCTGACACTGGGTCGCCTCCCACCGATGGTACTATCTGGCGACGGTGCATCTGTCTATGCAAAAGAAGTGGGCATTCCTTTGGTGCCACCGGAGAGTCTGATCTCACGCAAAGCACAGCGAATCTATCACAAGCACAAGGCGAACATTGCCAGCTATGAAATGGAACACCAGACGAGTGTGTCGCCTTTCGACACGGTGGGCGCCATTTGCGTGGATCGCTACGGCAACTGTGTGGCCGGCTGCAGCTCGGGTGGCATCATTTTAAAGGTGTCTGGTCGCGTCGGTCAGAGCGCCACATATGGCGCCGGCTGTTGGGCGGTGACAGATCCAGCGTTGTCGGTGGCGACGTGCACCACCGGCAATGGTGAGTACTTGATGCGAACGTTGCTGGCCAGAGAGATTTGTGCGGGCCTCAGTGAGGTCGGTGGGATGCCGCCGGCCAAAAATGTGCACGACACATTCCAAACGAAACTACTGGACTCACCGTTTATGCGGAATAAGACTGAGATCTATGCGGGCGCTTTGACGCTGGCCTACTATCCGGAGGCTGACCGGCGGCACGGTGATCTTGTGTGGGCGCACACGACGCCGCAATTCTGTCTGGGATACATGACGACGCATAGTCGCACGCCGAAATTCATCTTCTCCCAATTGCCCGATGGTACGACGCCCGGCTCGACGACAGTGGCCAATAGCACGGGATTTCGACTGTGATTTCATTTTTGTTGGTTGTTTTTGGTTTCGTTTCTTATAATTTTTCCATCTTTAGCCGTAGGGAGTTGGCGGCTGCTTCGGGGACGGACGCAATCGCTGTGACGCCGCAATAATTTGAATAAATGTAATTGAATGGAAGACACTTGCAACGCCTTATGAATTTCGCGCCACAACGCGATGAATAGGCAAACTACGTTATCGGCAACGCGACGGATAGGGTAGGGTCCAGAGTTGCACCAATGTAGCAGGAGGACAGCAACACTGAGCTGGCAAATGTGCCGAAAATGACGTAACGCCGGCTGTAGTGAAACTGTGTGGAAGCGGCCGAATAGAGAGAGACGCTGCTACGGCGAATGCGCAACATTTGCCGTCTTCTTTCGTTCAATTCCTTACAAGTTGGGCGTCACAACAATGGGCAAACTTGCAACGGAGTCGACACATTTTTGTACGACAAGGCCGAAGTTTCAACAAAAGTTTCAACATTTCCACCAGGCGTTCAGCGTCGGTCAGACGATCAACGGATCAGTTTTGGTGACTTACCAACACAGTGAAATTCAGACAACTAAGAAATGGTAAAAGTTTCATTTCTTAAAAATGATTGTACAATTCTCTTAGACTTAGATCCAGTTTCTGGCATTTAAACTAATTCATATCGGTTCCTTGAAGATTTATCGAATTATTCTTTAAAGACTGATTATCTTGAAATAAAGTTTTTTTGTAGAATATTTTAGTTATTGTAAGACTTCTTAATGATAAGAATTTGTTTACTTTTCCTCAATGATTTTGAGACTAAAGAGGCAGAAATCTTAAGGAAGATTAAACTGGAAAAAGCATGATAATTAGTGCATCTTGAAGATTTCTGATGTCTTCTTAAAGATACTGGGAAAGACACCAGTAGATATTATGAAGGTCTCTGTTCTCACATACATTTCTTTAAGATGATGCTTATTATTCCATGATTCCTAGTACATTTTTTGATGTGTATATAAAAGCTTCTTAAAGATTTCGAATTGTGCAGTTCCTGTTGAGGAACATCTCAAAAACTCTATGTCAGTTCCAGAACTTCTTACAGTTACTTCTTTTGAAAGTGCTTTGCAGATTTCGACACAATTCCATATTTCTTAAGATAACTTTGTACATTGTATTTTAAAGAAACCTAAAATAAACGAAACCGGTTAAGAAACTGCAAGAAACAGATGTCTTAATCACTTTAAACAGCTGAGCCAAAATGAAACATCGCGTCAAGACATCCATCTCATTCTTGTGCGAATAATTAACGCGCATGCGCACAAAAGCACAGTTCCCCCTTCTCCCAAGCGTGTTAAATGCGTCTTTGAACACAAAAGACGTCCAGCTGCTGGTTTCTGCCAGCCGCGTACTTGAACGCTCTCTAGGTAGCATTTGTGACAACAATGATTTGATGCGATTTTGCCTAATTGACAGGGGCATATGCATATTCGTGTCCCCCACCTCACCCATTCCAAGGCCAATCACTGACCACAACACCGCGGCTCCAGAAGAGCGTCTTTCAACATGTGAAAAAGGTGGGTAGGAAATCTCCAGCAACTCGGTGCAGTGCGCGTCGTATTCTCCTGACGACTCCTAAGATCGAAGAAGGCGAAAAGAAAGCGCCGTCGCAGGTGGAAACGGCAAAGGAGAATCCGGCTCGGACGCAATGACATCGCGTGATGCGGCCTGTGACACGCGCGTCCGCGGTTCGTCCGGAATTTGAAACAAAATCCGCGAACTCGCCTCCAGTTGAACAGGCGGTCAGAAACACTGGAGCACAACAACACGGATTGTCATGAAGGTGGCAGTGCGCATGCGCACACACAGGGTGACGTCGATCAGTTAATTGTGGTGACAGGACACGCACACCACCACGCGGGCTGTTGCGTCAGTTTGCTGTCTTGTGACGGATTATGAGCGCCTGATGCAAATGTAACATTTCTGGACGACTTTCTGCCCAAAAATACTTGAAACCTAGCAATTTTGTTTGTGCCAGCCGGGAGGAAGTATTTTGACGTTTGTTGAGTGCGCGCCGAGTTTTCAAACTTTTAAGCGGCCGTTAAACGGTTTTAGGTTATGTGAATGTTTTCTTTGTGTATTTTCATCAAATTTTATGTTTTGAGTTATCCTAAAATGTTGGAACTAAATAAATGTTTCTGGAAGAATAAGAAAATGTGGCAAATTAATCTTTTTGTTGTCCATAAACGTTTTTGTTTGTTTGATTGTATGAATTCAATTCTGAGTTTGAAAACTTAGCTGCAAAGAAATCCGTTGAAGTAAAAGACAACATTTACATATTTTAATTAAATATTATATTATTTATACCAAATAAAAAAGTATATCGAACAAACATAAATATTACACAAAATATTATATTAATATTGTTTGTAGTTGATGTGTGGTATTTTGAAAATTGATTAAACTGCATATATTTCCGTGGGAGAATCAAACACGCATCATCTTCATCCCAATTAAATGTTTACATATCAAAAAACCTCATAATATATTACTAAATATTACAAATACATAATTAATTCTACAAAATAATGCCGAAAGTATTATGTTGTTTATTTAAAGCGGATTATTTATAATCGTTATATATTTTATCAAATATTCCACATAATAACAAGCAATTACAAATGCTACAAAAATATGCTCGTTTCTTAGTGACTGATGTTTTCTTTTTTAACTCTTTTCGTATTAATAAAATTATGGCAAACATTTAAATTAAATTATTGTGACAATAAATTTCAGCATTGACAAATTGATGCAAAACTGAATTGGCTTGCATAAGAAGCGCATTTCTAGTTTGTTGCCTGTGATTTAATGAATATTATTGATTTTATGTAATGTAATTGAGTTTATGCATGAATTATGAGTAAATGTTATTTTGGAAAGATTTATATGCTGCTTTTCTATTGGGTTTTCGTATACAAAGCTCGGTAATTTGAAACAAAATCAAACGGAAAAACAATCATTATTAATTATAAGCGGCCTTGAAATTGAATCAGAAATTATGTAACGAAAATTATAGGAAAAAACTGACTTACAGTTAATTGTTTAAATGTATAATAATATTATTATTTTATAGTTATTTGTGTATTTTCCTTGAATTGCAAAGCGAGCGAATTAATACATCTACATTTTTTAAATTTAGTTTTATGTTTAAACATATTTATGTATGCTCTTAAATGTTTGTTCTTTTAATTTCATAATAAATTTATAGCAATTTTTCTTGAGAAATTCCTCTACAGCTGCGTTATATTCTTTGAGGTCTGTTTATATTATTTTTTATTTAATTATTGTTATATTCAAAAATTAGTTTTTATGTATTGAGAATATATTGATTTGTTGGATTTTTTAAAATACAATTTGAATAAATGATAATTTAATTTAGCGGTGACACTTAAAAACAATACAAACGTTTAGGTTAATTTTCTAAAAAATTGTTTTTTGAATAGAAAATTAGTTTTAAATTACTTTAGAATATAAATTGACATAAAAAATTGAACTAACAAATCGATATGTTTCAAAAAAAATTCGATAAACATTCAAATTGCATTTAAAAAATTTCCAAAAATCTAGTTTTTATGTTTTCGTTTTTGAATTTTGATCAATCCTCATCACTCGCATTTTGCCTCATCGTTTAAATAGAGTTTTTAACACCACAAATACATAGAACTGTTGTACAGAAAAAATACAATACTGTCTAAACATGTATTTTGAATTTTTTTATCATCAATTTAATTTCATTTTTGGGGTTAAAAATATATTTTCGTTATACTTTAAACGTTTACATGTAAGTTTAAATTTATAGTTGTCACAATGTATTCTCTTGTCCCAAATTTTCATCAATTCAGCATGATTTATGCGGCGCTCATTGTTCAATATCTCTTGTGGATGAATTGTTTGTGCTTCAATCGCGACTTTCTACAGGATTCCATTCTCATCCTTCACATTAATTGGTATTAAGTTATGTTTTCTATGAATTTGCATTAGGAAATGTTGCTTTTCTTTTTGAATATTGTATTTTTCAAAATAATATTGCGACTAACAGTTAATTATTTTGCGACTATGCTGGATAAGGATGTCAAGTGTCAAGTGAGTAGTGAAGAATTAGAGGTTTATATATGCTTATATGTATATCAATGAGAATATGAGAGTAGTTATGAGTTTACGAGTATTTAATGTAATAGTGAGACAGGAACAATAACGCAACAAAAGGAAAGTGCAGTCATGGAAGCGTTTACAGGATTAATAAATTATAAAATCAGAGGCATTTCAAACTGGGGTTGAGGATTTCAAAGGGAAAACAAATGATTGGAGTAATTTTTAAAATTTAATTAGGACATAAAATTCAGTTTTAATTTACTTTTGCTGTTTTGTTTCATCATAAATACAAAGAATTCTTGAG
>JANSTS010007058.1:14496-27551 GCA_026546915.1 Sylvicola fuscatus
AGTTTTAATTTACTTTTGCTGTTTTGTTTCATCATAAATACAAAGAATTCTTGAGAATATTGATGAATTGAATATTTATCTGCAATTTAAAATATTTACAGAATTAATAATTCCACAGTAAATTAATGCTTTCAATGATTTTTATGTTTGTCGCAAAATATTTAAGCTGTAAACTAATTATGAATGTCCAGCTTTTGTCCCATCAACCCCTCAGAACTCAATCAAAACATTTCTCCCTTCTAAAATCGCTCGTTTTCCGCTCTAAAGAGTTTCTAACCATACAAAGAGAATATCGTTATATTATAATATTGATCTTAAATATCTAAGTAATATATAATTTATATTTTTTTTCAATCAATATGTGTTGGTATTAAATATGTATTCAATTTTTACTAAAAAAGGATACTTTTGGCTCGTATTAGTGCCAATATCTACGTCAAAAAATGCCTGTTCCTTACTTGAATCTTTTCTCCTTCTTCTTTTTTTTTGTTTCTTTAATAATTATAACCGCAACAAGTAGCGTTTTTGCATTCATTTTTTTACCGTTAATTTAATATTTTAGTTAAATTGATTAAACATCAAAATGTAATATTTGTTTATGTTTGTTTATATGTTTTGTTTAGCATTTCATTTTTACTTGTAAATATTTCTTGTTCACTTAATTAGAGTATATTAATAAATTTGTGTGTGATTAATTTTAATTTGATTTTTTAAATTTATTATTATTACTTTTTCTTCATTTTGGTTTCAAGAATAATCTTTTTCTTTTCATCGTCCTTTCACAATGCAAACAAGATGCGTAAATAAGACGAGTTTTACATAAAACATAATTTTTTCCACTGAATAAACGAACATATAAAAATACTAAAAGCACAATTTCATTGTTTAATAAAGTTATCAAGACAATAAAACTTATTAAATCATAATTGAATCACACGAATCATAATTATGCGCAATAAAAAACACTTAAACAATCCGTTCAATTTCGTACAATAATTTATAGTTTTTGTAAAAATTGATTTAAAACACAAAATCATGGGATTTAATGGCAACATTTGTCTAGTTTTCATTTGGCTGGTCTTTAATTTATTACAAGGTCAACTAAAACATTTAAACATTCTTACATTAATGTTGGTATTTTCATCGTTTGTGTTTTTTGTTGTTTGGTTTTTTGTAGAAAAGGAAACATTTGTCAATTTAAATAGAAAAAAAAAATTAAATATATAAAAAATCGCCTACAATATGAGCAATTGTTGGTCAGTCTTAATTTTTTTTTTAATTAAATAATTTTCGTTTTTAAACAATTTATATTTTTTATAATAAATTTCAAAATTAATCGTGGTGTTGATTCGTTTAAGAAGTTATCCTAATTGACCGTTGCAATAAATTAAAATACATTTTGACATTACCAAAACCGATTTTTTTTCATCCCATTTACAAGCATTTTCGCTTGAATTCCTCAATAAATCGAAATTATTAATTAATAATAATATTAATTGTAAGAATACAAATTATTATTTATAAATATCACATTAAAAAGACAACTAATTATTTGAGTAAATAGAAAATAATTTGGAAAAAAAGTAAATTATGAAATTTTGTAAATAAACATTTTTCTTTTTTAATATTTGTTTATGTAAATAAAGGGATTAATTAAAATGAAAGACACAAAGACAATCATTCAAACTTATGCGACCCTTAAAAATAATTTTAGAAATGGAGTGATTTTATTTAATGCGGCTGTTGTAAAAAAAAAAAAAAAATAGTGCTTAAGAATGGTTTTTAATTATTTAATCAAATTTAGAATTTTTGTTTTCTTAATTATATTTGTAGAAAAATCATAAGACAATTTTGAGCTTCTTTAGAAATATGTTTAAAATATTAAACATTTTATCATTTGAAAATCTAAATATCTATTGACAACAAATACTAAATATTTATTTGTTTGACCTTTTATTCAAAACAATTTTAGGTAAAAATTATTTTTTTGAAAAAGTTTAAATGTTTTGAGTTATAAAAATGAATTAATTTTAATAATAAAAACCATTTCTTGCACTAAATAGAACGTTTAAAAAATGATTTATGTACAAGAGAAGCTAAGTGACAAATAAAAAGAATTGACGTCCAACTCACATTATTGTAAATTTAATTTTGCTTTTATCTAATTATTATAATATTATAGGAACGCGATTAGGAAACTGGGGGGAAGCTACACATTTTAATTCAGGTGCAATAACTTAATAGCTAAATGTGTTTATACATTTTTTTTTACAATAATTGTAATTAACAAGAGAAAACTCTTTTCAAAAAAAATTATTTAGGTCGCATTTGTTTGTTTAAAATGTAAATAAAATTTATACAAAGAAAAGCGAAAAAAAAATTGAATTATAAATCTAATTAAAGCTCTTAAAAAATTAAAGAAATCATATTTATCGCATTTTCATTTTCCAGCAAAGAAAATCCAATAAAATTAATTAAAAACTGGTAACGGATTTATCTCGCCTTGATTTCTTTATACAATTAGCGATTAAGAAAAAAGGATAATTACACATAATTACATAAAATTAATTGTATATAGAATAAAAATTGTGCTCAGTAAAATCATATTACTGAAATTGTTATACTTGAATTTATCAATCAATTAAAATTAGCATTTAATCGAATAAAATTAAAACAAAAATGACTGACTTGTGGATTGGTGCAAGCCGCCGTCAGACGATCTGACTGGGATTGGGATGGGTAAAAGGCGTCGCGACGCGTCCAGTTGAATAGTTTTCCTTTTGTGTCCATATTTTTTGTTGTAGTCTGATGATGAGTTTTTTTTTTTTAGGGGGACGCTCGCTCGCTGTCCAGTGATCGCCAGTCGGGTGGGGGTTGCTGGGCCAATTTACAAATTACACTGCCAAAGTATCGTAGGCTGTGAGTCCGGCGGGGCCACTTTGTTGTTGGTGTTTGGGGCCGATTTCGTTTCTGTGGATTGTGTTGTTGGCGGTGGTAAAATAAATGTGGCGTGTCAGTGTGTCAGGGTGGTGGGAGGGTGTTTGTTTTGGTGTGGGGTGTTTTTGTGTGGGAGGGAATTTTTTTCGAATGCATAAAAAATTATTAATTATTTGCTCAATTTGTCTTCATTTTTTAAAATTTAAAATGGACTTCAAGGGAAATTTTAAAATTGAATTAAGAAAAAAGAAAAATCCATTCAAGGTCACTTAATTTAATACAAAAAAAAACTTTTATTATCTAAGACACAAACCAAAATGGTTTGGAAACTGAAAAAATCTTATATTTATTAAAAATTTCCGTTTAAATCCATTTAAATATATTAAATATGGGGAAAGTGATTAAATTTGCCTGTCCATCATTATCGACAGTTGGTAATTAAGATAATCATTGGTTTAACAAATTAAGCTCAAGGCGCAACACTGGGAGTTTCGTGGAATTTGGTTTAACTCAAAATTGAAAATGGGTTTTATTTCAAAAACATATCAATAATGTATTAAAATAATTAAATTATATAAAAATGCATTTTATTTTTGGCAATTACAGCAATACTTCAAAGCGAAATGTTTAGCTACAATTAAAAGCGTTTAAGCTTAATAAATGCTTAAAAAAATATATTATGACGAAAATGTTTAAAAATCAATTAATCGCAATTCAGCGATCAGTTGCTGGGTTTTTTTTTAGTTGAAATGATAATGAAATGATAAATTTGAACAAAAAATTAAATAAATGAAAATAATAACAGGAAAAATGGAAATAAATGTTATTTGAAAGCGCTTTAAGCTAAAGCAAATGTGTTTAGTAGACTATCTAAATCCTAAACCAAACTAAAGCCAATTTATGTTATTACAACAAAATACATAGATTTATGATTGTTAAAAGCAGCATGCTTGACTTACGATTTCCTTTGGTTTTCGGTTAGTTTCCAAGATAATTGATTTTATTAAATACATATAAGTTTTTTTGGCAATTGATTTTACAAATTTTATGTTAATTTTTTAGTTAATTAATTATTTTTTTAAATTTTAATGTATATAAAAGTGCAATGCTGTTGGATTATGCTGTTTTTATGAATAATTTTATGGTAACTGCAATGAATGTACTCGCAAAAAACTTTCACTGTTACCAGATTGAATTGTTTAAATATATTTAACAATCAAGGCTAATTTTTTTAAATTTTTAAAAATCTGACAACCATCCAGCAGCAATCTTTTTAATACGAATTAATGAAATTAATGTCTTGCACCATAACAATGTGAACGTTAAAGCTTTACAACGAGTGATTGTGACAAATAACGGTTGATTTTATACAATAAAATACTTTACCTGTCAATTAACTTGCGCATCTCTTCAGTATTGCGCCCATCCTTTGGATGCGGAGACCTCTTGGCTGTTGGGAATCAATTCATTTAGAAAAACATCACCAATATCTTTGGTTGATTTTTGTGTTTTGTTTCTTCTTCTTTTTTTCTAACAAATTTTCGCGATTCCGTCTTGTCACCACGGACATGTTTGGTGGTGAGTTTTTTTTTTTCGTAAACGCCAGGATCAAGCCAATCGTATTATTTTAGAGAATAATTTAAAATATTTCAAACCAAATAAACAGACAGACAATACACACACATCAACCGAAATTGAATAAAATTTGTCAAAAATTTAGTTAATCAACTATTTTTAAAAGTTTCAAAAAGTGTAAAAATTGTATTAAAAAATGTTTGTCAAAATTTGTTAACAAAAAAAAATAACACCGAAAAAACAAAGAAAAATGTGCGTGTAAAACTAATGTACTGCGTGTGTGGTGAAAAGTGTTTGTGTCTTAAAAATATGTCTGCTAATAGTTACAAAACGTCAAAGCCAGACAACAAAAAGTAACAAGCCATTAAGATGTGTCAAAACTAAAACATTTGCACCTTGGCAAGGAACAAAAACCGGTTTTACGTTTGCATTTTAGTAAAGTTTGTTTGTTAAAACACAAATAGTGCATGCCACAAATATATTAATAGTTGTTCATTGTATAAACACATTCTAAAACTACCAATGTTCTAGAGAAAAGAACACAAAAAGTCTTATTAGAACACAAAAATCATGATAAAAGAAAAAAACAGAAAAAAAAAATTAACAAAAATCATAAAAAATAATGAGGGATGATTGATAATGAGGTGAGAGATGGTAGATGTTCATCAGTGGATAAATTCAATGGTTTGTCCTGTATGAAATAATGATTTATCATTCGAAGTGCCCTTTGTTTGGATGGAAGGGGTGCACTTTAGGGGGTTGATTGGTGATTGGTCGTATTTTTCACATTTTCTCATGCAATTATCACGCTTGTCTAATCGAGCAAAAAACGTTTTGTTATTTAAACTCCTAGTAGGACTCGGGGAGCTATTAGGCTTCAATCTATCGGGTTGGTAATATCGGTTGAGGTCATCTAATACTCGCATTCCACACATTCCCCAAAAAAAAACGTTTATTTTTAAAGTGACCTCAAATATGTTTTTTCTATAAAAAAAAATCAGGCAACCCTGATGGTACTCAAATATATGATCTCACTCAAACTACTCAGGCACTCAGATTCACTCCAGGATACTAAAGTTTCAGTTCTATGAGATGAATGACTTTATGAAAAATGTAGATGATACTTTAAATCGCTTGAAAATGCCCAAAATCAACTAAAAGTCTGTGAAAACGTGACTCCCAAACGGATAGTGGAAGATCACAAAAACTGGTGGCTACTTAAGGACAGGACCGTAATGGCCCCATCACATAGTTACACACACAAAAACATTCGTGGCATATCATCAACAAAAAAGAAACAAAAAATACGAAAATTAAAACTGTAAACAATCCATTAAGAAGTTTTTTTAAACAAGGAACAAACGTTCAATGTCTCACAAGAAAAGTCGAGCTATACAAATCAACCAACAAAGAAAAAACTATACGGAATATCATCAATCCAAAACAGAAGTTAACAAGAGTTGAGAATCGAAGAGGAACTCACCCTCAGCCTCTTTATCTTTTTCTTTTTCTATAGAGATTTCAATTTTCAAATTCACCCAAAAAAGAAAAAAAAAGAAAATATTTGTTTGTTTAAATATCTGTCAAAACTGAGATTCGCTGCGTCTGTCATTAAATTGTGTCTGACGGAGCAGCATTTTTTTAAAAATATGGCACCACTGATGAATTGAACTCACCGCCATAGTTGCCACGTGGTCCGTGATCGCGATCGCACTCGGCCTCCGATATTTCGTTGCTCTCCTTGGAGTCGTTGAACGATGAGTTGCTGGTGTCATGGTTGCGTGGTGGTGGTGGTGGTGGTTCGGGTGAGCCGCTAATCTGTGTACGTCCATTGGGCATTGGTCCGCCGCCATTGCGTCGGCCAACTGATCCACGGGAGCCATAGTGATCGTAGGGAGCGCCGTAGGGAGCACCATACTGGGAGCCGTACTGATCCTCTTCGGGTGCACAGTTGGCTGGGTCGTCGTATTCGGGTCCTGGTCCACCATACAGGGAGCCGCCTTGGGAGTTGACGCGGGTGTAACGGCGCTGAATTGAAAAAAATTACATTAAACACCATAAAACCTATGAAAAGCAACATTTTTCTACATATTGATCTTCCTCGGCGCAGTTGGCTGGATCATCGTATTCAGGGGCTGGAGTGTAGATTGAGCTCTGTCCACCTTGGCTATTTTTGCGGGCGTATCTGTTCTGTTGGTTCCGAATAAAATGGTTGAGATGTTCCTATAGACAATATGAGGATCTTTAAGTTACCATTGATTGGGATCCTGATCGTGAGTGCATGTGGCTTGGATGTTGCATTGTTCCTGGTCCCATGGTTCCAGCATGTCCTGGCCCACCATGGCCGTTCTGGTGTGGGAAAGTCTGGAAGTTCATCGCCTTAGTGGGGTCCATTTCTTCACGGAAGCCGAGCAAGTGGAAGGTAGCGTATGGGCAGATCTCGTCCTCCATGCCTTTCAAAGACGTTTTTAAATTGCGAAAATTTTGGGTGATTAGCAAGGATTTTTTATTTAATTAAATTTTTATTCTAAAAGCGATAAGCATGCATTTTTATTAATGAATCTAAGTTCTTTTTTATTGATAAAAGCTGTGGAGAATTCTAAGCTTTAGTGGAGAACAAGAATGGAAACACTGAACATTGAGAAATTGTTAATATTCTGTACCCTTACCAGTTATTTTGTTTGTTAATCTAGCAATCGACCCACCAATTGAATTAAATTTAAAAAATTAAAATTAACAATTTAATTAACAATCGGAAAACAAAATCCAAAAAATAAAAAATAATTGAAAACCTAATCAAAGAGATTAATTAACTAAACGTGGTTAGTAGCAACAAAAAAACAACTAAATATCGAGCAAATGTCAAAACCAAAACATCCTCTACCTGGTTTGCCAGGATGGTAGCAATCTTCAGCGAAATGACGACGAGGTAGTGGTGGAGCTTTTAATTCCTCGTACAATGGTCGTCGTGGGTCCCAAGTGGAGTGACTTGATCTCATACTACGAGCTGTTTTTGTTGTGTTTTTTTTTGTATGTTGATTTTTTTATGTTTAACATGATTTAACGAACAACAACAACGAAAAGAATATAAAACGAATATTTAAAAAAGAAACATTTAAACAAAATGTATGATAAAATAACAATATTGAATACTAATTAATAATAATAATAATAAAAAAATAATTTTATTCGCTTTTTTAAATAATTTTTAAAACTTAAAACGCGATGCAATTTTATTTTACTCAAAAAGTTATTGCATACAAAAATGCGTTTTTCAAACATAAAAAAAGTTGTCCCTAATGCTGGTTTTACACAAACGAGTTAAACCTGTTTAAATTTTAAACAAGTTAAATTTTTTTGTTTTGTTTTTTTTTTAATGCGTTACTAATTTTAATAAGAAGAACTACTAAAAAGCGAATAAAACCAATAACCAATTAATCGTTTAAGATGCAAATTGGTGCATTAAGACGACCAATCATGCAATTAAATATGTTTAAAAGTCGTAAAATTGTTTAAATTAAGAAAAAAAGTGTGTGGAATTGTAAAAGTAAGCGCTAAAGAATGGCATGTACAAAACTGAACAGAAATTTGCTATGCATTCCCAGTACCTCGCGATTAACCCTTCCACTTACTTATGACGGTACCTCGCTTGATGCGGTCGCAGGTGTTGTAGTTGGAGCCGGGCACAGGTGGCAGCTTCCGGTTGGGTGGCGCAATGTAGCCCAGCTCGTCGCGCAAGTCTGGCCGACGTTTGTCCAACGTGGCACCGGGTCCCATGGACTGATTGTAAACTACATCGTCTAGAATTAATGACAATATTCCAAACTGAATAGCTGAAGATGCTTTTGTTACCATTGCAGCATTTTAATTGCGGATATCAGACAATCCGCGACAAGATTCGCGTGTGTTTGCGGTATCGCTTGGTGAATTTTTCAATACAATTTTTTTACCCGTTTGTCAAATTTTTTGTTTTGACACATAGCCACGTGCGCGCGTTTTCATCAAAAAGTGCAACAAATTGCTGGCTAATTAATTTTTTGAAAATTGATTTTTTGTGATGAAATAAAAAGAGTGGGTTTTGGTGCAATTTTGTGCCGCAAGCAAAATCTTAAAGTTAAATAGGCAAAAACTGTGCAATTGTGAACTATGAAACGGAACTTCAAGGCCGTTTCATTTACATTTTGTTGGTGTAAAATGATTTTCAATGTAAAATCAAGCATCCATCGGATCTTTGCGATAATGAAAGCATCTTTTTCTTTTGAAAATACGGAAAATCCGTTGTTTTTTTGCTAAAATATGATTTCAAGTGCAAGTTTCTTGGACAAAGTTTGTTTTTTTGTATTATTATCAAAATATTAAGATATTTTAAATTTTTATATAAATTTAAAAATTGGTCCTTGTCCAGGAAAAATGAGCTACTTAAGTAAATCTTTAAAGTTACAGGTTCTGGTTGGCATGTTTACCTCTGGTTCTACCGATTCGATGTCATAATTTCTCAACCATATTATTTTGGACAATTCATTAATTGCAGTATTTTTATAACGCTAATTTTTTGTTGTTGTTGTAAAATTTTACCGTTACTTTTCAAAAGCCATCTAATTAAGCCGAACTAACCTAGAGTTAAATTTAAGTATAAAAACGTGATAAAATTACGTAATTTAGAATATTCAACAAATTGAGGCGTTTTTAATAATTATAAATATTGTGAAACTGTCAAACGAAATTACGTAATTTTGATATAAAATTGAGACATTATCCTTAGAAGCTCTAAAAATTTATCTAAAAAAGCTCTTTTAAACAAAGAAAACTTGAGCAACGGTAAAATTACAATATTTTTCTGTAGCTAATCTGAACTGTAATCACATTTAGTTGGTTAACTTGATAAAATTATCCACTTGGTCGTATTTGGAAAGTAGATAAACACATTATTAAGATATCTGAACAATAAATTTATGTTTAATTGATGAATAAGCTAGATAATGAGCATGATGATTGAGTGACAACGAAAATATGTTAATGAAACACATAAAAATTGAGAGCTTTTTGCAAAAAATCCATTAAGCCGCTTACTAATGGTATCGACGTGTGATTGGCTATACAGAAACTCACCACGATTTACGTCGGTGTCATTAGCAAGTTGAGAAAACAATCAATACTGCCCGAATTTGAACCAAACAAATTATGTTGAGAGAATTATACATTAACGGTAATGGAGTGTAAAGCATATTTTCAAATAAACCAATCAAAACCGTGTCATAAATGAATGTAAAAACAGTCAAACCAAGTCTACACACAAAACACAACAATAAACTAGTTGAATACAGAAATATAGGTGAAAATGCATGTGGGAGGTAAAGATTATGATTAATAAAGTGAATCGGTGTGACGTTAGACGTGCACGATCCGAGCCAAAACCTACAGTAAACGTCCTTGGGTCCACCTCGCATCACGTCGTTGCGGCGTCTAGACAAGGCTACGCATATAACAAGGATACCCACCGCGACCACGATGACGGTCGCTATCAGCGGCACCATAAAGTTGAGGTCCAGCCAGTCGGGCATCCATGGCAGCATGAATCTCTTACCGTTTGCATCCGACACATCATTGGGTGGTGATATTGTGCCTTGATTCGGTTTGTTTGGTTTTTCCCCCCACCGCATCGTTTGTTTGTTTGTTTGTTTGTTTGCCAAAAACCACATTTGTTTGTCGTGTTTTTGTTTTTGTTTTTGGTTTATGTTCCCATTGATTGGGTGTTACATTTTTTCAACGATTGCATTTGGTTTTATGTTTTTTTTTTTTTGCACAAACAAACAGGTGATTTTTTATTTTTGAGCATTTTTTTTTGTTGCAGGAAAAACCAAGGCGACATTAAGGACGCGCCATTCAAATTTTTACATAGGTAGGAAGGTAGAGAGAAAGAGAGAAAAAACAAATTTATTAATTTTCGTTTGTATGTACCTTTGTGATGGTTGCCTTTGCTACGAAGTATGCAAATCACAATAATCGCGATAATTATAACTAAGACGGCCGCTACAACGGGTACCACTAAGTTCAAATTGGAGAGCAGAATGCGAATCGTGTCCTCGGCGGTTAGTTCGGGTAATTCGCGGGAGGGTGCTATCGTCCCTGAAACAACCAACCACAAATTGTTTTTGTTTGCTTCTATTTGTCTGGGTAGTTTTAAATCGTGATTTTTAATTTTTAATTGTTTTTTTTTTGTTGAAAAGATTAATTTTGTATTTAATGCTTTTTAAAAATTGTTTGATATAAATTTCATCTTCTTTTGAGGTTAGAGTTAAAATAGCTTAATTTTTTTTTGTCGGGAATAGTTTTTGGGAATTGAAATGAAAAATAAATGCATATTGTTTTAAGATTTAGTTAATGATAATTAGTATAAAATAATCATTCGACTATCATAACCTTAATTAATTTTTAACAAGATTGAAGATTATGCAGTCATCAAACAATTAACGAACAAAACTTGTGCAAAAACGGCAGTCCCAACTATTTGTTCTAAAGCTACGTACTAAAAAGTAATTAAATATCAACCATTTCGTTGGTTTATTACTTATAATTGAGAATAATCGATAATTTTTTTATTGGTAATTTAATTTTTAGTTAATAGCATAAGAAAATGACATGTTTAGTTTTAGTTTTTATGTATTTTTGTTTAAAAGAATAGTGTAACGAATTTAAAAACAATAATTTAGATTTATGAACAAAATATTTTACAGATTTTTGACGAAAAACCGGTTTTAAAAATTTCATTCACTCAAAAATTTATATTTTAAATTTTTTAATGACAACAAAAAGCTCAAAAAACGTTGACAAAAACCAAAAAAAAAAAAACAATTTAAACTGAATGTTATTTACATTAAACAGCTACCGTTAATTAATAAATTAATTAGTCTTAGCGTTACTTTAACACAACACGAATCACAACAACGAATTAACAGCAAAAATTTAATAATTTTGTCGTTATAGAAGTTCATCGGTCGATCAAAAACCTTCGTTAAATTTACAAAAATTCAAAAAAATATTGTCGTTTTAAATTAATAAAATTTAAAAAACTTGTTATATGTATTAAACAAAAGCTATTAAAAGTAACAGTAAAAATCAGTTATTTGTTATTGTAATATGCGTGAACAAATCGAGAGCGTAAACTAAACAGAATAAAAAAGGATGTAAGTACAGGGTGTTTTTTTAATTAATGGAAGAAAGAAAATGAAACTTAGTTGTGTTTAATTTAAATTGAAAGGTTGTTTTTTTGTACAAACAAAATTCATATAAAATGAATTGATTTAAAAAAGCATTTTTTTTTGTTTAGAAAAAGTTTTTACATTATTTGAAACGCTCGGTTGTTTCAGGGAAAATATATCTCATACACATTTTGTAATTTTATGAGTTTTTTAGGCTAATTCTTATAGTAAAAAAGCTTTAAGCACCTGAGTCATTAAATCGTTTGTAGAGGTTTTTGAGTATTTTATACAAGATGACATTGAGGAGGACTTACAATAGAGAGAATTGTTCATTGGCTTGGTTTTGAGGATTTTAAGTCTTTACTAAATTTAAGCGAAAGGAAATTTAAGGAGACTAATCGACGATATATCTACGATAAAAATATTTATGGAAAGATTAGCGAACTCCCCAACAAAATTTTCTCAAAATTGAATTTACTGGTACCATTCGTGATCGTGGCGCAATATTTGAATTAGATACGATTTATTTTGACGAAATATTATATAGTTAAATGTCATTCAGATTATAAAATGTATGCAAATATGGTTTAAATTTAAGATCTTGAATTTTTTAGTAGAAATTTTGGAAGATTAAAATAGATTTTTTCATGATAAACAATCAATAATTTAAAACAGTTTTTTTTTTCTGTAAAATATCCAATATTTATAATTTTTAAACAGTTCAAAATTTTATCAAGATCATATTCAAGCCTAAACAATACAAGCATACTTCAAAAAAGTTACTCATTACTTTTTAAAGCTAAAATATATGCCAACACAAAAGCTGATAGAGAGTGAAATGAATTTTTCTTGTTACAAAGTATTTAAAGTAAGTAAGTATATAAAATTCGTCAAATTAAATCTGCAAAAATATTCACGATCATCATCTAACTTTATTACTGTGCTTTACACCTTCACTGGCGAAGGCAATAAATTCTATAAATAATTGATTTAATATAAATAAACAATTAAAATGAAAACAGGAAACTAATAATGACAAAGTAACTGATAAGTCACAATTAAGAACTAAGGAATAACGAGTGTGTCAAAACTAGTGTTAATTATTTAATTGGACGATTAGTAATTGTGTAGTGTTTTCTTAAAAATCTACAACAGAAAATAATTATTTTTCATTTCAATATTTACGACGGTTGGGAGCTGGGGAAAAACCTACATGGAAATTGTGCCGCAGAATTTAGGCATTTTGAAGGCAAGTTGAAGGGATTTAAAAACTTAAGTATTTGACAAAAAAAAAATTAAAAATCAATCAAAAGAAGAAAGGGAGGGAATAAATTTCATGAAATT
>JANSTS010007058.1:32296-54983 GCA_026546915.1 Sylvicola fuscatus
AGCCAAAGCGTTTAACCTTCAGTGACCTTGAAGCGTTTCATTCAATTATTGCAGTAAGCTCTTATACATGTTACAGTGTTTGTGTTTGTTTCTTTGTGTAGCATTTGTGTTGGAAGTGTTTGTGTAAGACGGTGCAAATAGTTAAGGATTGGAAGTTCTATCAATTTGCTGTAAATTTTACAGGTGCATCAAAACGAAAATGTAAGGAAATTCAAAACAAAAAAACATTTTGCCATAAAAAGGATATAGTTAAATAACGAAAAAAAAGACAGTTAAAAAAAAAATTAACCCTTGACGAGAAGCGATGCCACGAAACTGGCGACGCCCGCCTGATTGGTAGCGACGCACGTGTAGTTGCCGGCGTCAGTTAGCGTTAGATATTTTAGTGAAAGCATTGACGTTAAGTCGTCGAGTCGCTGTGACAACAGCGGTGACAATTCGTTGCCATCTTTCGTCCAGGAGATGTCAATTGGTTGATCGCCCGATGTAATGACGCACATGACGCGCGCCGAACTGCCACCGTTCACACCGTTTGCGTTGAATGCAAATGGCTCGATGCGTGGGATAGCTTTTTTCGGTTTAATTCGTTTTTTTTTTCACCGTTAATTGAAGTCACCCGAAAAGCATAGAAATTGTGTGATTTGATGTGATTAATTTGAAAGTTTGAGTGATGTCTTTAGTAAGGATGTTTCAAGGATGTGTAAAAAGTCCAATTAAATTATATAAATGTCGAAAACAAACTAAAAACTGCGGTATTGTAATCGCAAACAAACCCTTGACAGAAAGTGCTGACGTGGCGGTGGCATTGCCCGCTTGATTCGTGGCAATGCAGGTGAAATTGCCGGCGTGCTCCCCGGATACAGACTCAATGTTCAGTGAGCTGCTGCGTTTGCCGTGCATTAGAATGGACACACCGTCAAGATTGTAAATGGAATGACCGTTAAACAGCCAGGTGATATTGAATGGGAAGTCACCGTGGACGACGGCGCATGTCAATTGAAAGTAGTCACCTTGGAAGAGAGGCTCGTCACCAGATACCATTGGTGCTAGTTTTGGGAGAACTTTCAAACGATAGTCATAGATTAGATTCTAGTGGATCTTAATTAGGTTATTATTTCGAGGAATATCCATTTAAATTGATGAATTCCTGGTAGTTTCCCAAATTTCCCCGCGAAAGAAAATTCATCCCCCCAATCTTTAGATAAACGAATGGTGCAACAACTATAGACCAATATAACGGGGGAAAAAAACGTTACAATTTAAATCTACGAAATTTTTTGTTCTCAAAAATCAAGGATCTGACCACATGCAGTGCAGATTGAACGTGCAAATTGTGTTTAACCTAAAAACTTTGAAAAAAACCAAAAGCATAAAAAAGTGTATAACCGTAAACTTTAAGCTCTGTAGTGTATTGTGTGTATCCTGCCAGATTCTGTGCGTGACAAGTGTAATTTCCGGCGTGTTTCCCATCAACGGAATCAATGGTCAGGACGCTACTACGCCTCCCAATACTGGCTGTCGTTACATCGCTCTCGCTCGATATATTCTGACCATTGATATACCAATTAATAACTAGCGGCAGATCAGCCACCGGCACTGAGCATTGCAGGGTTAAATACTGTCCCGTTTGAGCAGGCCCCTCCTCAAAGGCGAAAGGGACAATACGAGGAAGGACTGTGGATGTTTAGAACCAAAAACAAAAAACAATAGTGAGATATTGATGCTAATAGCTTGCACACCAATGACACGCAGCTCAGTGGCGTAGCTGACAGATCCTGCTGCATTGGCAGCGTGACAACTGTACGATCCGGCGTGCTTCGCCTGGACACTCTCAATGGTCATGACGCTGCTGCGTTTACCCATTTTGGCAACAATCACGTCGTCTGATTCACTGGTGATGGGCGCATTATTAAACGTCCAGTAGATGTCTAACGGCAGATCACCCTCGAAAACAGTGCATTGGACAGACAGGTATTGCTCCCTGTGAGTGGGCTCCTCACCAACAGAGAACGGTGCGATTTTTGGAGGAACTTCATTTGTGTTTGGTGCGGGGTAAATAAATATATACAACAAGTGTTGTCAGTACATTTTACAATTGCGTGGCAAATCAAAAGAATCTTTATACACCAAAAAAAAAAACAAAAAAAATGAAGCTGGTAAGCTAGGAAATCTTGTGTGGATTCCAGTTCAACATAAAATACCGTTAACAATCAGCGCGGCGGTGTGCACCTGAAAGCCGGCATGATTTTTGGCTTTGCACGTGTAATTCCCAGCATGAATTCCGTCGACTGACTCAATGGTCAGCACAGTGACGCGCTTGCCAATTTTCGAGGTGGCCACACCCGAGTAGTGGTTGATGGGGCGGCCATCAAATAGCCACTCCATGTCAATGGGGAAATCACCCGTGGATATGGTGCATTGAACAGTGACCGAGTCACCCATATTGGTGGTTTCGTCACCAAAATCGAATGGCATTATTTTTGGGGCAACTGGAATGGAATCGAGGATTAGGTATAAACGGGTTTTTGGATGTCATTCACTACAAATACCAAACAAACGGGTCACTCAATCAAATTGTGCATTTAAAAACTAATTGGCATTAACCGTTGACAATTAATTCAGCTGTAAAATCTGCAGTGGCAGCTGAATTCTGAGCCTGACACGTATAGTTTCCGGCATGTTTCCCATTGACAGAATCAATGGTCAACGCAATGGCACGTTTTCCCAATTTCGATGTTGTTACACCAGTCTCTTCTGTCACTGGATAACCATTATGCAACCACATAAATGTTATTGGAAAGTCACCAGACGTTACTAAGCACTGAACACTAGCGGACTCCCCAAAACTGGACGGACCTTCACCAAAATCGAATGGCGCAATTTTTGGAGGAACTATTTAAACAAAACATAAATTTTACATAAAATATTGCGATATTCTCTAACCATTTACAACTAATTCTGATGAATGCTCAGCCAATCCGGCCCGATTGTGGGCCAGACATGTATAATTGCCGGCATGCTTCGCTGATACTGTCTCAATCATGAGATTATTGATACGTTTGCCTTGTTTTTGGGTGATTATTTCAAGGTAGTCATCAAGGGGTTCGCCATTTAACTGCCATGTTACATTAACAGGAAGATCTCCTCCTGAGATGGTGCACTGCACAGAGACAGTTTCGCCGTAGCTCATTGCCTCCTCGCCAAACGAGAACGGTGCAATTTTTGGAGGAACTTCAAATTTAAATAAATGATTTAGGATCACGAAACAGTTCTTTGTGAAACAGCATCGGAATAAGGACTTGGATAAAACTTATTCATAATTAGATGATTTTAATCGAAAATACCGTTAACAATTAACTCTGCTGTATAATTAACAAAAGCGGCTCTATTGGAAGCTTGGCATGAGTAATTGCCAGCATGATAACCGTTCACATAGTCGATATTAAGGACACTCAGTCGCTTTCCTAACATCGTTTGCGACACACCAAAAGAGTCGTCGATTACAGTTCCGTTAAATAACCAGGTTATATTCAGTGGTAAATCACCAGCTGTCACTGAACACTGAATGCTGGCCGATTCCCCAGAATTGGAAGGATCATCTCCAAAACTGAATGGAAGGATCTTCGGTGGAACTGTCGTAAAATAATGCAAATTTTATTGATCGAAATTCAGTGGTCCTGATGATATGTTCAAGGTCAATTCGCCCAAATCTTCTATAAAACAGCGGAGTGGAACTAAATATTAATAATAAGGATGTTCTATAATAAAACAAAATTTCTTGAGAAAAAAATTAGGCACCATTCACGATAAGTTCAGCAGTATAGTTGACGGAATCAGCTCTATTGCTGGCCAGGCAAGTGTAATTGCCAGCATGATATCCATTTACATAATCAATATTCAATACACTAAGACGCTTTCCCATCTTCCCAACGGAGATGCCGAAACTGTCATCAACTTCGGTGCCATTAAACAACCAAGTGATATTTAGTGGGAAATCTCCAGATGTGACGGAGCATTGAATACTCGCCGAGTCGCCAGAGTTTGAGGGTTCATCTCCAAAACTGAATGGCAAGATTTTTGGAGGAACTACGGTTTGGGAAGTCGAAAAAAGTTATCAATTCAAATGGTTTTGGGAAATTGTTGTCCTGAAATGTCAATTTTGAAATCAAAGTCAATCGTAGAAACAGCAGAACCAAATTTGGGGAGGAAAGAACTCAAATAAATTTATAGCCACGTCATCAAAAATACCGTTGACAATCAGCTCTGCCGTATAACTGACGGACGCTGCTCTGTTTGCAGCCACACAAGTATAATTTCCAGCATGATATCCATTGACGTAGTCAATATTGAGTACACTCAATCGTCTGCCCATTTTTCCAATCGAAACACCAAAACTGTCATCAATGTCAGTGCCATTAAACATCCAAGTAATGTTCAATGGCAGATCACCAGTTATGACGGAGCACTGCAAGCTCGCAGATTCGCCGGAGTTTGATGGTTTATCGGCCTCTCCGAATACAAACGGAACAATATTGGGCGGAACTTATAGGGAAACATAACCAACAAAAAACAAAAACAAAAAAAAATCTGTTAAAAACCACAAACAAACCGTTAACAATTAAGAGTGACGAATGCTCTGTCAGTCCGGCCTGGTTCTTGGCATGACACGTGTAGGTGCCAGCGTGTTTGGCCGATATCGAGTCAATCATCAAATTGTGGATGCGATGGCCACGTTTCTCAGTAAAAATTTCAAGGTCATTATCGATTGGCACTCCATTCAAGGTCCACGTCACATTCACCGGCAAATCACCGCCGGATATTGTGCAGTGCACCGACACCGGCTCACCGGAATTCATGGCGCTGTCACCGAATGTGAACGGAGTGATTTTCGGCGGAACTTCCGAAGTTTCGGGTAGAAGTAAAGTACAGGAGGAAAAAGGAAGCAGAGAAACAATTAATATTAAGAATGTCATGCAACACAAACCGTTGACAATCAGCTCGGCCATGTGCTCAGTAACTCCAGCCCGATTCGATGCATGGCACGAGTAATTGCCGGCATGGTGGCCAGCTACTGACTCAATTGTCAACACATTGACACGCTTGCCGATCTTTGATGTGTAAATGTCGTGGATATTTTCCACGGGATGGTTATTAAGCATCCAGGTGACGTTTATGGGAAGATCTCCGCCGAGAATTGTACACTGAACGGAGGCCGGTTCACCGTTATTGAGCGGTTCATCGCCAAAGGAGAATGATGCGATTTTGGGGGCAACTTTTGTGTCGGATTTTGAGGTAATAGAGGAGTTTTGGAACAAAAAAATAAACAAAAAATACTAATTAGTTGGCTACACCTAAGATTAACTGACCAATAACTACTAGTGGAGCTGTGTATTCAGCTAGACCAGCCTGATTTTTTGCGATGCACGAATAGTTTCCGGAATGATCAGCATTAACGGATTCTATCATTAAGGCATACATTCGTTTTCCCATTTTCGATGTTGCCACCTCGAGGTGAAGTGGAAGAGGCTCCCCGTTAAGCGTCCAATCAATTGTCATAGGCAAATCGCCACCGGCAATTGTGCATTGAACCGAAGCGGATTCACCGAAATTTAATGGTTCCTCGCCAAAGGAAAATGTCGCGATTTTCGGAGGAACTGTCAGGACGATAAAATTGCCAAAATTCTTAGAGTTATCATTCGAACAAAGGAAAGGGTGGCTGAAAAATTCTGAATGGATACCCTATCGTTTTCGTGTGTAAATGTCGTGGATATTTTCCAAGGAATGGTTATTAAGCATCCAGGAGACGTTTATGGAAGATCTCCACCGAGAGTTGTTACACTGAGCGAAGGCGGTTCGCCATTATTTAGCAATTCAACGCCAAAGGAGAATGATGCGATTTTGGGGACAACTTTTCTTCGGGTTTTTAGGTAATTGAGGAGTTTTGGAACAAAAAAAAAATACTAGATTAGTATATTACAATTAAGATAAACTGACCAATAACTACTAAAGGAGCCGTGTATTCAGCTAGACCAGCCTGATTTTTGGCGATGCACGAATAGTTTCCGGAATGATCAGCATTTACGGATTCAATTATGAGGGCATAAATCCGTTTGCCAATTTTTGAAGTCGCCACCTCAAGATGAAGTGGAAGAGGTTCCCCGTTAAGTGTCCAATCAATTGTCATAGGCAAATCGCCACCGGCAATTGTGCATTGAACCGACGCAGATTCACCGAAATTTAATGGCTCCTCGCCAAATGAAAATGTCGCAATTTTTGGAGGAACTGTCAAGACGATAAAATTGCCAATAATCTTTGAGTTATCATCCGAACAAAGGAAAAGGTGGCTGAAAAACGTCTGAAAGGATACCCTAATTTTGGAAACAGCGGAAGCGATCCTATATGAAATTAATACCCATCAGGATGAGGAATGGAACAACTACAACTTAGCATAACTTACATTTAAAAAATTCAACAACAAACCATTAACAATTAAGGCAGAAGTATGTTCAGCCGTTCCAGCGGAATTCTTGGCCAGACACGTATAATTGCCGGCATGATCAGCCGTCAAGGACTCAATAGCCAGGACATGCGTATGTTTTGTAAAACTAAGAGTACGAACTTCCAAATGAAGTGGCATTGGCTGACCATTTAACAGCCATGACACCTTCATTGGCCAGTCTCCGCCAGCAATAGTGCATTGTACTGACGCTGGCTCACCAGAATTCATTGGTTCATCACCGAATTGGAAAGGTGTGATTCGCGGAGGAACTAAATACAATAAAAGGGTGAGGGATTAACTAAAGGATCCAAATTAAAAAATTCTAAACTAACTAAAAACATTTAGGCAACAATGTTGTAACCGTTAACAATCAACTCAGCCAGTTGTGAGGCTGTTCCAGCGAGATTTTGGGCAATGCACGAATAATTCCCAGCGTGGATTGCCTGGACAGACTCAATCATGAGTCCACTGATGCGGTTCCCCTGTTTATTAATGCTAACACCAAGGCTGTCGGTTATTTCAACGCCATTCAGAGTCCAAAATATGTGAATTGGGAGATCACCAGAACCAACGGCACATGTGACGGTTACTAGATCTCCCATATGGGATGGCTCATCTCCAAACAGGAATGGCGAGATTTTTGGCGGTGCTTTAAAATTGTTAAATCATTAATTGAAGCTCATCGCATGCAAAATGTACATAGCTAAAGCAAGCATAATTAGGTACGAGATGATTCGGTGATTTATGTTACATATAATCTTGCATTTGTGGATTAGTCACTCAATCTGGCGTCAAGCCAGTACAATCTTCCATTTATCGTACCATTAACTATTAAGTCAGTCGAGTAGTTAGCTGAGCCAGCTAAATTTTTAGCTGTACATGTGTACCTGCCACTGTGCTGGGCTCCAGCCGAAGCTATCGACAACAGACTCGACCTGTCGCTGATGCGTTTCAGTCGAATTTTGGGTGTGACGCCCTCCTGATTGTCACCCACATCGGGACTATAGAAGTGCCAAGTGATGGCAACGGGACGATCACCTTTGGATATTTGACACACCAAATCGACAGAATCGCCCACGAAAACGGTGTCGTCGTAGGAGAATGGTATTATGTGTGGTGCCACTGTTTTGAAGGATTTGGGTAAGAAAGGATTCTTTTGGGAACAAAATTAAGATCAAAATAACGATAATTGTAATGAATCAACTGGAGAGTTACCATTGACAAGTAACTCTGCAGAATAGTTGCTATGCCCAGCCGCATTGGAAGCGACACAAGTGTAAATTCCACTATTCTGATCTTTGACAGACGAGATGGTTAGTAGACTGATGCGATCACCAATTTTATTGGCGAGAACTCCCAAGTGGGAGAACATTGGCCGATCATTGTGAAGCCATTTTATCGTTAGTGGGAGATCCCCCTTGGAGACGTGACATGTTAGTTGTACTGAGTCACCGGAGTTTGCTTCGTCGTCGAAGTTGAATGGATGAATGTGCGGAAGGACTTTGGAATATGGAGAGTAAATTAAGGCATCAACATAAATTATAAACTGTAATGATGATTAACTGAATTTAATGACCATTAACGAGGAGTTCGGCTTCGAAAAAATTGCTGCCTGCCGCATTGGTGGCAATACACCGATAGATTCCACGATGATCCCCAGACACATAATCAATATTGAATGTGCTGGCCTTTGCTGACATTCGTCCAATTGCGATGCCATCCTCGCCAGGAATTAATGGAATCGCATTATGTGTCCAGGTAATGTTGATTGGTAAATCACCCTTACTGACCATGCATTGTACTCCCATACTTTCACCAGAATTCAGGGGCTCATCACCAAAGATGAAGGGAAGGATTTGTGGAGGAACTTTAAAAACCATAAAAATCAACAAAAACCCTTAAAAATTTAATCCTAAATTATTCTAAATTGTCAAGTATCAAGAATAACCATTAACAAGAAGTTCAGCTTCGAAGGACATGCTACCAGCTGCATTTGTGGCTATGCATCGATACACTCCACGATGATCACCAGACACATAATCAATATTCAATGTGCTGGCTTTGGCCGACATTCTACCGACAACAATTCCATCATCACCAGGAACAACCGGAAGGGCATTATGGGTCCATGTGATATTGATGGGCAAATCTCCTTTGGTCACCATACACTGAACGCCCATACTTTCACCGGAATTGGATGGGTCATCGCCGAACGAGAATGGAAGGATTTGTGGTGGGACTTTGTAAGATGAAGAAATTAGAAAAATGGAACTTATAAATTATATACTACTTAAGTGGAACAATTCATCTAATAAGTTAATGACCATTGACAAGGAGTTCGGCTTCATAAAAATTGGTTCCAGCCTGATTCGTGGCGATACATTTGTAGATACCACGATGATCGCCTGACACATAGTCAATATTTATGGTACTAGCCTTGGCTGACAATCGGCCAATAGCAACACCATTGTCTTCGCTTCGAAGTGGTTCACCATTAAGAGTCCACGTTATATTGATAGGTAGATCTCCCTTGGTAGCAATACACTGGATGCCGACACTGTCACCATAGTTTGATGGTTCGTCACCAAACGCGAATGGATTAAGGAGTGGGGGGACTAACATAAAATAATGAAAAAAAAGTTGATAACATCGATAATTTTAACGTAAAAGTAATCCTAGAAAATGATCTTTCAAAATCACCATTAACATTGAGAACAGCTGAATGGTTATATTTGCCAGCATCATTTGATGCCAGACAAGTATAGGTTCCACTATTCTCAGCCGAAGCTGAAGGAATCGTCAAGAAGCTTGAGCGATCTCCAATCTTTGTGGTAGATACACCGAACGACGAAAACGCTGAATTGTCATTAAACAGCCACTTTATTGACAGTGGCAGATCACCTTTCGAGACATGACAAGTCAGTTGAACCGAGTCTCCGGAATTGGCGTCGCCATCAAATGCGAATGGATTTATATGCGGAAGGACTAATCGCAGGGTCAAGGAGAGGAAAACGAAAAAAAAAATTACAGGTAAATAAATTCCTAGACAAACCATTAACATCGAGTTCAGCCTGAAATTCGGTAACTCCAGCCTTATTGGCGGCAATGCATTTGTAAGCCCCACGATGGTAACCATCGAGGAGTTCAATATTAAGAGTGGAGGTTCGAGAATTCAGCTTCATAATCGTGAAGCTGCGTTCACCCGAAACGATGGGTTCACCATTAAGAGTCCAGCGAATTTCTAATGGCAAGTCACCCTTATTGACCATGCACTGGATGCCAATACTTTCCCCAGTATTGGAGACCTCATCCCCAAAGGTAAATGGCATTATCTGTGGTGGAACTGCTCATGGAATTGAGGGATTAAGGCTTTTTTCATAGGAACTAAGGACCTAAACTCCTGTAAAACTTACTTAAATCTAAAAAAAAAACTTATCACCCGTCTAAGTACCGTTAACTTGCAATTCAGTTGAGTACTCATCAGACCCAGCTGCATTGGATGCAATGCATTTAATTGTACCACGATGTTGGTCGTTAATAGACTCGATGCTGAGGGCACTCAATTTGGACGACATCTTCACCAAAGTAATTCCATTTTCACCACTAATCACCAGCTTATTGTTCAACTTCCACTTGATGTCAAGGGGAAGATCACCTTTAGTGACCATGCAATTTACGGCATTACTGTCGCCAGGATTGGACGGTTCCTCCCCAAAAGTGAACGGAATTATGTGCGGAGCCACTGAGCGATTTAAGTACGATTGGATTATTCAGGATGGAACAATTTGATTAAATTAAATACTTTGGTAGATTCATAACTACCCAGTCACTTCCTGCGGATTTTTGGGAATCTGGGTAAATCGGGATACAGGACTAAAACAAAGAAGAACTAATACTTTTCATCTGAAGTCACTCTACCGTTAACTTTCAATTCTGTCGCGACTTCCATGGTGCCAGCAGCATTTGAGGCAACGCATTTAAACACCCCACGATGCTTCCCGTTTATAGACTCAATACTTAATGTACTTAGTCGTGGTGACATTTTTCCCAAAGTTACACCATTTTCACCACTAATTACCAGCTGATTGTTCAGCGTCCATTTAATGTCAAGTGGAAGATCACCCTTGGTCACCATGCACTGAATGGCGTTACTATCACCAAAATTGGAAGGTTCATCGCCGAATTTGAATGGAATAATCTGAGGGGTAACTACAATTGGAAAGAATTTGGGCAAAGAATTTAGATTGGGTACTGATTTTGGGATTGAGGGTTAAGTTATAAAAATATAAGAAACAAAATCCTACAAGGTCATCAGTTCATGTACCATTCACTTTAAGTTCAGAAGAATATTCATCGACTCCTGCCCCATTGGAAGCTATACACTTAAAAACTCCGCGATGATCACCGGATATCGACTCAATACTCAAGGAACTGAGTCGGGATGACATTTTCAGGACGAGCAATCCATTTTCACCACTAATAACGGGCTGGGAGTTGAGGGTCCAAATGATATTCAGTGGAAGATCTCCTTTTGTGATCATACATTGAATGGCGGTACTTTCGCCCGAGTTGACGGATTCATCACCAAAGGAAAACGGCATAATTTGCGGAGGAACTTCATGTGGATTCCAGGATTAAAACACAAAACAAGAAGAAAACAGAACTTAAATTAAAAAAGAACTAAAAAAATGTTAACCATTGACGTGCAGCTCTGAAGAGTGCTCAGCCACTCCAGCTTGATTCTCTGCAATACACTTAAAAACTCCTCGATGTTCCTTGTCGAGAGATCCGATATTAAGAAGGCTTGTCTTGCCAGACACCTTAAGAATGGTTATTCCATTTTCGCCGTTAATGATTAATTGAGAATTTAGTGTCCAGGTGATTTGAATTGGAAGATCACCCTTGACGATCATGCACTGAATGCCGGTGCTGTCGCCGGTGTTGAAAGAATCCTCGCCAAATGTGAATGGCATTATTTGGGGCGGAACTAAAGACGTTAGGAATTCAATTTTTGAGAGGAATTTAGTTTCTTGACATGGCAGTTTTTAGGAATGTTCGGTTGTCTTAGGATGAGGATACAACCAAAGTGAATAAATCATATAAGAAGAACAAAAGAACCAGAAATCGGTACCATTAACATGCAATTCAGCCTGTTGTTGATCTTCTCCAGCTGCATTATCAGCAATGCACTTAAAAACACCGCGATGACGTTCGGTAACGGATGGAATATTCAAGACGCTGGTCTTTTGTGACAACTTTACAATGGATAGGTCATTGTTTCCTGATGTTATTGGTTCCGAGTTGTGAACCCATTGAATGTTAATTGGAGTATCTCCTTTCGTGATCATACACTGAACTCCGGCACTTTCTCCAGGATTAGCAGGCTCATCACCAAACGAGAATGGCGAGATTTGCGGTGGAACTAATAACAATCGACAGGGAAAAAATTCAAGGATCGGACAAATTTGCTCCAGGACATTAACCAAAATAGGAATAAATGAAAATGATCGCTGAAGATTAAAGCCTTAATACCATTAACCCTCAACTCAGCTGTGGCTTCCGCTTGACCAGCTCGATTCTCAGCTGTACATCGATAAATTCCACGATGATACGCCGTCACTGACTCAATGGTCAACTGACTGATCCTGGATGACGTCAAACCGACACTGATACCATTCTCAACGGTGGTAATCGGTTTGTCATTGAGATGCCAGTTTATTTTCAATGGGAGGTCTCCTTTCAGTACCATACATTGCACAGCGGCAACATCCTCAGTGTTCAGCGGATCATCACCGAAGGTGAAGGGTAAGATTTGTGGAGAAACTTAAGAGATGCAACAGGAAAATGAATGACAAACTCAAAACTTAAATGACATCAATAAAAGTTGAAGAATCAAAGAAAAGCATCGCCTCAATTAACCGTTAACTTTGAGTTCGGCCACGTGCTCCGTGTTTCCGGCTTGGTTGGCAGCCACGCACGTGTACACGCCACTATGCCTGGACCGAGCCGACTCAATGCTCAGGACACTGATTCGTTGGCCACTTCGTGTGATCAAAATGCCATCATTGGATCCGATCTTGTAGTCATTGAACTTCCAAAAGATGTCAATTGGCGTGTCACCCTTGGTGACAGCGCAATTGATTGTCGCCATGTCAAAGGCGTCCACTGGCTCACCGAACTCGAATGGCATGATTTGCGGCAGGACTTTTAAAACAACGAACAAAACAGGTTTTCAAACGGGATTTTCAAATGAACAAAAGAAAGAACAGCTATTTTAACAAAACGAAAAACTAATTGATTGACCATTGACCAGCAGCTGGGCCGTGTGCTGACTTATTCCGGCGGAGTTCTCGGCGACACAAGTATAGTTGCCGGAGTGGCGATGCTGGACGGATTCGATGCTGAAAACGCTGATACGATGGCTAGTGCGACTGATCAGGATGCCGTCATTCGTGAACAGTTTGTGTCCGTTTTTGCGCCACGAAATGTTTAGCGGCAAATCGCCCTTGTTCACAGTGCAGTACGCTGACACCATATCCTGGGCGTTGATGGCATCCGAGCCAAAGTCAAATGGGACAATTTGCGGAAGGACTGGACACAAATAAAATGAGCAATGTCGAAACTAATGGCGAACTCAAGAATCAGGATGGCCAAAATGAAGATTTGTGGATAACTAATATGAAATCAGTGCAATAAATTAAGGTCGACGCGTCAGGATTCGCGGCAAAATACCATTCACTTGCAGCTGGGCGGTGAAATTTGTCGATCCGGCCGCGTTGTGCGCCACACACGTGTAGTTGCCGCGATGTCGTCCGCGCACCGACTCTATGCTAAGTGTGCTGATTCGCTGATTCGTGCGACTTATGGTTATGCCATCGTTGGTGGTGACGCGGTGACCGTCGTCAGCCGACGACCAGTAGATGTCAATGGGCAGATCGCCCTTGTTGACAGTGCACGTGGCAGAGACCATGTCGAAAATGTTTAGCATTTCGTCGCCAAAATTGAATGGCATTATTTGTGGAAGAACTTGACAATATTTTCATTAAACCAACGATGAGTTTTGCTGTTTTCCGGTTCCGTCCGCATCGTGACAGTTTCGAGGTCACAGTTTTGACATTTATTTATTTTTTTATGAAAAAATTTGATTGATAGTGGAATAAATTCTTTAATTTTATGATTTTTTAATTCTTTCAATTACTTTCATTAAATTTCTTAATTTTTAAACATTTTTTAATTAATTTCATATTTTCGTAAAGAAAATTTTTGGATTCAAGTTTTCTGAAAATTATTCCACTATCATCAAAAATACTTAGGAATGTAAAACTTACCCATGACTTGAACTTCCAAAGCACCACGGGCAGAGTATCCTTCAGCATTTTTGGCTACACAAGTGTAGGTGGCCTGGTCGGAGTTGCGTTCAACGTTCTCAATAATCAAAGTACCGTTAGGGAAGACCTTTTGCTTACGGTTAATTGGCAATGCCCGGTTGTCTGTAAAAAAGAGAAATCCTTGAAAATCCCAAACATTTAAAAGTTTTAGCCCAAAACCAACCGCGTTCCCAAACAATAGAATCAATGGGGTATCCAGCCACTGGGCAAGTGATGATCAGAGTCTCTCCAGCAACAATCAGCTTCTTTTCCATTGGACGAATGTAGGGCAATCCGTAAACATTTAATTTGGCCGAGTGGTCAGTGGTTCCAACTTTGCTGCTGGCAATGCACTTGTACAGACCACCATCATTAGCTTGCACGGATGTGATATTCAAATAGGAAACAACGTCTCCATTAACCGTCACATATTGTCCCACTTGATAACGTTCGCTGTTGGCAATCTTCTTGCCATCCAGTTCCCAGGAGATTTCGGGTGTTGGGTTTCCGCTGGCCACACACTTCAAGAAAACGGATGGTCCTGGATGCAGGGTCTCTTCGGGGAAAGCCTTGTGGATCACAGGTGGGTCAACTGCAAATATAAAAACCAAATATAAATAAATTGTTCTACTTTTGGGTCGTAATTCAAACTCACATCGTCCACCAAGTTTAAGTTCAGCTCCAGCTTCGGCACTCTCTTGGTCATTGCGAATAAAGCACTGGTACATGCCCTTGTCTTCCTTCTTCACAGACTCGATCCGTAAAATAGCGTCAGTGTGACCAATGGATTTGCCATCCTTCATCCATGACACAGTTTTGATTGGATTTCCAGAGAAATGGCAGGTGAAGATGGCTGGACGTCCAAAGTCAACGGTTTGTGTGGGTGGGTCAATTTTGGCTGATAGCGGTGCTGTCACGGTCAGGACGGTCTCGACACTTTCGCCACCCACAGAGTTGTTTACAACGCACAAATATTTGCCAGAGTCCTCGACGACGGCGTCCTTAATGATCAGAGTGCCGGAAACTTGTTTGACACGTTCGTTTAGGATGACAGCTTGCTTGCGGGTGGTGCCTTCGATGAACTTGTACCATCTGAAACAAGGAGAGAGAGAAACGATTTTGTGAATATTACTGATGCTAAAGCCAAAGTTGTGGGGTAGGATGATTTTGGTATGGGTAAGTTGCAGCAGTAAAACAATGCATTACAAAGTTTCTTTTAGCGGTTTTGGGAGGCTTTGTTGTCTTAGAGCTAAAACTAGATTCCCTGCAGACGATAAGCTAACATAGTTTACAGATTTAGAACCAAACCGATCTAAATACTTACCCGAATTAATTATTTTCGAATATCGAACAAAAATTATACCTATAGACTGGAACCGGATAAGCTTGCCCAGGGCAAATACCAACAAATGTTCCACCACTTCGGACATCACTGAGGTCAATTGTCTTTCGAGATACACGGGGTTTAACAAAACCGATGGGCTCTAATCAGATTATTAAATCTTTATTATTCGAAGGATAACATTTAGTCGGATGAGGATTCCGTATTTGGGCGAAAACCGCGCTTCAAAAAATACCAAAAATTGCTATTTACCTAAAACTAGGCGTCGGATACGACTGGCCCAAGCAAAGAATAGCAAAAGTGTGTTTCGATCGAACCGTAAGCTCCTGAAGGCGGTCGCCTGACACTTTGGGCGGTACACTCCCAACTGGTTCTGTTTCACAAGATTTTAAGTTTCAGAATTGAACATGCTAGGATGGGGTTTACCTAAAGCTTGGCGTTGGAAATGATTGAACAAGGCACAAAATAGAGGCGCTAGTGGAGCTTGTTAGTGTCACTTCTTGCAATCGACCACCTGTCACCTTTGGCGGTACACTTCCAACCGGTTCTAATCAGATTAATAAAAAATCATTGATTTAGTGCTTTTTTTATGTTATTCTGAATTTTGGGATTGGATACTTAATCTACTTGTTTGCAAAATACCTGAAACTGGGTACTGGAAACGACTGGCCCATACAAAAGAGGGCTGTCGTTTTGTGTTTTCTGACACTTGTTGCTTGCAAACTACCGCCAGCAATTCGAGGAGCAACACTACCGAGCGGTTCTACAATATAATTAACGGTTTTTCAACATTTTAAATTAAAATAATTGTTTTTTTTCGGGTGGTACTAAACAATTTGCATGAGAAAGCAACAATTTTGATCAGGGGCTTGAACCGGAACTTTCTGAACGTTTTTATAAATATCAACTGAACAACAAATATACTAATTCTAAATAATGTTGTTAGCAGTGCATTAATTTTTTTTTTTACAGTAATTCCACAAACAAAATGTTTTAAATTAATTTTGTAATGAAACATATATTAATGTGCATTTAAAAATTAATGGAAGGATTACATTAAAATTTCGTGAGCAGAAAGCCGTAAGCAATAAATGTTCAACGATTTTTTTTTTGTATTAATTTAAATATTAAACTTAAATTGAAACAAAATTATTGAAAATTCCAAATTGCGCTAAATTAATAAAATTATATAATTTTTTTTTGTAATGAACAAGCAGAGCTGAATTGTTTTGAATTGTATATCGCCACACTTACCCGCTACTCATGGGCTCGTGGTGACGTCCCACGGAACTCACACTGCGCAGGGTTTTAACGGGTTTTGTGCAAATGTAGCTCAGTGACAAATATATATGGGCAACAGAGTTGAGCCATCGTCAATAAAAGCGTGGTAAATAGTGAGCGATCAGCGCACGCGCAGTTGAAACATTTTTTGTACGCTAATTTCTTTGAAGGATTGCATTTTAGGAAACGTGTTTGTGGAAGTTGAAGGAATTGTTGCGTCTCTGCAAAAAGTTATGGGAAACAAAATTATAAAAAAATCAATTTAAAGCGACTTGTAGCAATAAAAATTCAATCGATTGGAATTTCCTAAACACGAATTAAACTAGTTTACCTAAAAACAGGAGCTGGATAACCTTGAGCCTGACACAATAGGCCAAAACTATCATTTTGAGAATGCCGAAAAGTAATACTAGCAGCAGATGAGGCTAACGACGGAGCCTTTGACCCAATCGGTTCTAAACCGCAAAGAATATTGTAAAAAAAAACAGTTCAATACCTGGTGATTGGGACGGGGTACGCTTGAGCCTGGCACAAAAGACCAAAGCTGGAATTTACCGAACGCACAAATGTGATGCTTTTGGCATCGGTTTGGAAAGCTGGTGCTTTTGAGCCAATCGGTTCTATTAAAATCAAATGAAAAAAGTTAGGAGCCTGCTAACCAACCTGATTAATGGAACTGGGAACGCCTGCGCTTGACACAAAAGACCGAAGCTTTGACCTTCGTGTTTAACGACAGTATAGCTTTTAAATTCGGCCGAAAATGTTGGCGGTTTTGCACCGACTGGTTCTAATTATTTAGAAAAATAATTTAACGAATTAAAAACGGTTCAAAAAACAAACAAAAGAATTTGGAACCCTGTTTGATGAAGACGATTAACTTTTAAAAAATTTACCTTATAATCGGAACTGGGAATGCTTGGGCTTGACATAAAAGACCAAAACTTTCACCGATTCGCTTTTTAAAAGTAAAACTTGACGAATCGGATGAAAACGTTGGAGCCTTGCTACCAACCGGTTCTAGAAAAATATTTTTTTTAACAAATCAATATTAATTAACGAACCTAATTATTGGGACCGGGAACGCCTGTGCTTGACAGAGAAGACCAAAACTTTGTCCAATTTTACGCGTATAAGAAAAGACATTTGAGTCGGTAGAAAATGTCGGTGCTTTTGCTCCAACCGGTTCTAAACAATCATAATTTTTAGTGTTATTTCGGTTTAAAAACGAAACCATGGATTTCAGGATAGAGTACCGTTATTCAGACACAACATACCTAATTAAAGGAACTGGGAATGCTTGAGCTTGACAGAGCAGCGCAAAATCATCATTAACCCGTTGAACGAAAGTAAAACTTTTTGAGGTTGCAGAAAATGTTGGCGCTTTTGCTCCAACCGGTTCTGTTGAAGGTGAGATACAATTTTAATAATTTAAAAGAAGACCGTAAGAATATTGAGATAGGGCCGTTTAAAAAAATGAAAAGTACACCTATTTTACCGTTATTCAGACACAACATACCTAATTAAAGGAACTGGATAAGCTTGAGCCTGACATAAAAGAGCAAAACTTTCACCCGTTTTTTGAATGAACATGCTAACTTTGGAAGCAGATGAAAATGAGGGTGCCTTAAACCCAATTGGTTCTAGAGGGTATGCAGAAAATTAAAAAAAAACAATTAAAGAGCAATTAAAATTTAGCCCATCAACGGTAGGGAACCCTGACACATGTAGAAAACGGTTTCAATTTGAACAAAATAAATATTGACAGTAATTAATTACCTAATTAATGGAACAGGAAAAGCCTGAGCTTGACATAACAGTGCAAAACTATCAGAAACTTTCTGTACAAAAATGCTTCCCTTGGATGCAGACGAGAATGTTGGAGCTTTTGCACCCACCGGTTCTATTATGAAAATTGAAAATGTTAATGCAGTCGATTAGGCCAAATTACCTTATCAAAGGAACAGGAAACGCCTGAGCTTGGCAAAGAAGAGCAAAACTTGAGTGTTCCTCGCGAACAAAAATGCTTCCCTTGGAATCGGTCGAAAATGTAGGAGCTTTAGCTCCAACCGGTTCTACGAAATTTTATTATTGCATTTATTAATTGATAAATTACCGACGAAAAATTGCACTGAATCTTGGGACAGATTTATTACCTTATTAATGGAACAGGGAATGCTTGTGCTTGGCACAAAAGGGCAAAACTTGAACCCCTATCACGTACAAACATGCTAACTTTGGAATCGGTGGAAAATGTTGGTGCTTTCGCTCCAACCGGTTCTGAAATATTCAAGTGAATTTTAAAGTAAAACTTATTTCTACCTTGAAATAGGAACTGGGTACGCCTGGGCTTGACACAACAAAGCCAATTGAGACCCTTGAGGCCAATAAAATGTAAACGTCGATGCACCGGTCGCAAATGACGGCGCTTTAAATCCAACCGGTTCTAAGATAATCCGAGAATTCAATTAATACAAATAAATGATTTAACTACCTTGAAATTGGAACAGGGTACGCCTGAGCTTGACACAATAATGCTAATTGTGAGTTTTGTGGGAAATTAACGGTAAATCTTGACGCGTCAGTGGAGAAGGCAGGAGCTTTGAATCCAACCGGTTCTTAAATGGGAATTTTTAGTTGTAAAAAAAATACTTGTAATTGTTTTGGGACAGAATTGATTGGTAAGAAGGCACAATCAATACCCGAAGACATCAATGTCTTAAATATTTTACCTAGAAATAGGAACAGGATAGGCTTGAGCCTGGCACAGTAAGGCAAGTTCACTTCCGATTGGACTTCTTACGCCAACCATCATGGCGTCAGATGAAAACGACGGAGCTTTCCAGCCAACCGGTTCTAAACCGTAAATATATGTATTAAAAACTACTGAACGAGAGAAATTTGAAAAATACCGAATTTGGGTTAGGGTCGATCACGATTTCGAAACAAAAAATCTATTAATTTAGTTTACCTAGAAATAGGCACGGGAAAGGCTTGTGCCTGACATAGCAACGCCAACTCAGAATGTTCAGGACTTTTGACGCCTAATGTTACAGCGTCCGATGAAAATGATGGCGCTTTCGAACCCACTGGCTCTGCAGAAATATTAATAATTTTAGTCAGAACCAAATTACTTAGGATAGGACGTCCCTGGGATATCACATTTAGAAGCATTTAAAATTACCTAAAAATTGGTACTGGAAATCCTTGAGCTTGACACAATAATGCGAAATCCGTATTCAAGTGTTTGGCGACTTGGATTAACTTGTACTCCAATGCGAGCGTTGGAGCTTTCGCGCCAATCGGTTCTTGTAAACAATGTTTTAAATGTAAGTATTAATAACTATTTTGTCGAATCTTAAACTTTTGAAAAAAGTTCTTAATCAAGATTAAAGTGCCAAAAATTCCAACCCAAAGCGCAGCATCAAACGCAAGTTCATTCATGGATGAATGACCTACAAGCGCCGACACAACTAAACTTTCGCTTTCCTTGTAGCAATGGCCTTGGCAGAATGCAGGAGTCGGCGGACACAAATTCGAAAAGACCTTCAACCGCAATAAAATGCGGAAATGAAAGTGGAAAATACATATTTACGAGAGTACATGAGACTGGGTCAGACCTGCGCACACCAGTGAATGCATCATAGATCCAGATGAATCAACATGGAAAGTGGGGTGAGAACATATGCACACCAAAACAAGGGATCAACAAGTGTTTACCATAAAAACGGAACATTGAACTTCTCAACCCTAGATTGTCGGCACAAAAAGGAAAACATCTTTCACCAACACACACATGACGCGCACACAGTCGCAGATCGCATTGTTTACAAAAATTCAAAACAGAGAGCTGAAAATCGCACGTGTTGTCATACTGCGCATGTATAGATCATTTGGGACACCACGAGCTCCTACCCCAGCCGATTCCCCGTCAAGTTACACCTACTTTTTCGAACTGAAACGGCGTCACTGCGTTCCAGTGAGTGAAAGAGAAAGAGCATCAACAAAACGCCCATCAATAAATGTATTGTCGTCAATAAAATTCCCCTCATTGTTTACAATCGTAACAATAAAACAAATAGTAAACGAACAACTAACCTAAAAATGGGAACCGGAAAAGACTGCGCAGGACATAACAAAGCGAATGAATGGTTGCGTTTACGCTCAATGCCGGACCATTTAATATCGCTTGCTAGTGTTGGTCCTTTCGCGCCAATCGGTTCTATAATTATGATAGGAATTCATTACGATTAGATTTAATGAATCTGGATTCTGGATGTACCTAAATGCTGGAACCGGGTAGGCCTGAGCTGGACACAGCAAAGCAAAGGAGTGATGGCGATGCCGCTCAATCCAGGACCGCTTAGCATCCGTGGGGAGGGTTGGTGCCTTTGAACCAACAGGTTCTTTGTAAACAAAACAAATACTCATTGAGCTATGGTAGTGACTTGTGATGAACCGAAATGTTGGGAGTCAGGTAACACAATTTGAATGTATTGAAGTGTCAACTGTCATCTAATAAAAGGTATTTTTTGGCAGCAATTTTTTGTTTTTACCTAAAACTGGGGGCTGGATAGCCTTGAGCAGGACATAGCATCGATATTGTTTGTTTACGAGGAATTATTATTGGCTTCTGAACAAGGGCTGGAGTTCTCGGAGCTGTACTTGAAACAGGCTCTAAGGAAGTTTATTTTTATGATGATATTATGACTTTTTGACAAGAGTTCTTGTTATTGGGAAAGGGCACCTTGTTTGGACTGTAAACACGACAGGACACATCACAATTAGTCTCATTAGAAAACTTGACAAACCTAAATAACGGTGCTGGGAACCCTTGGGCAGGACACAACAACGAGAGTTCCGTGTGAGTCGGCATGCTATATGGCTTGGACATAATGGATGGTATCCTAGGTGCCGTACTTGACACCGGTTCTAAATTCATAAACACAAATTAGGTACAATGGGACTAAACTGCCTGATTGTGAAGAATAGTTTCGTGGACACCTGTTGCATGAGTGAATGCATTATTTACCTGAAACTAGGTGCCGGAAATCCTTGGGCAGGACACAAAATTGATATCGAGTGTTTTTGGGCAATCACATGTGGCTTGTATGTGAGAGAGTGAATACGAGGAGCGGTACTTGAGACAGGTTCTATAACAAATATTCGGTTAATTATAAAAAAGCTAAATAACAAGAGATTCAGTCGCTTGAATGTTGAGATAGTGAACTGTTTTACCTAAAATTGGGCGCTGGGAAGCCTTGAGCAGGACACAGGATTGAAACCACCGATTTTTGGGGAACAGTGATTGGTCTTGCACTAAGTGGAGGCACTTTTGGGGCTGTACTTGATACAGGCTCTTTAAAGAAATTTTTTATTTAATAAATAAGAATTGACAAACCTAAAAAATGGGACAGGATACCCTTGAGCAGGACACTTTACCGCTATGGTTGAACCATGGCGAATGCTTTCAACGTCAAATTTCAAATTGGATGCAACCCTAGGTGCTGTGCCACTTATCGGTTCTATTAGAAATTCAAAACATCAAAATATCTAAGAACATTTTGAATTAAAGAATGGGATATCCTTTTTTTATTGAAACAAAAATTGAAGAGTAAAACCAACCTAAAAAATGGGACGGGATACCCCTGAGCTGGACACTGAATGGCAACAGTTGAGCCATGGCGAATGCTTTCAACATCAAATTTTGATTTCGACGCCACTCTTGGCGCAGTGCCACTAATTGGTTCTGTTAGACAAAAATTTCCAAAAAACAGTTACAGTAAAATGTCAGAGAATTTTTCGAATGGCAGAATTGGGTACCCTAGTTTATTAGTGAAATATGAAGCCTTTTTTACACACCTATAACTTGGAACTGGGTAACCTTGAGCTGGGCATAATATTGCCACACTTCCATTAATACCCACAATGTCGATATTTGTTTTTTGGCTGAGCGGAATTCGAGGTGCAGTTCCACTAATGGGCTCTAAAAAATGTACATAATTAAATGACGCCATAGTCTTCAAATCACCTGAATCTTGGGACTGGGAATGCTTGAGCAGGACATAGTAACGTCAAAGTCGTTGCACTATTTGTGGTGAACGAACGACCAGTATCTCCGGTAGGGAATTTAGGAAGAACACTTCCAACGGGCTCTTTAAAAGTAATACATTTTAATAAATTTAAGTCCTTGGGAATGCT
>JANSTS010007058.1:61491-71944 GCA_026546915.1 Sylvicola fuscatus
TTCAAACTTACTGTGAATTTATAACAAATTTTGAGTTAATCCAATTTAAATTTAAATTTACCGTTAATTATTATTTTTTGCTATAACTCAAATAATTTGGTATAAACTGTTTTCCATTAATTTTTAACTTGAAAATGGTTTAGTTTTTGATATTTTCTTTAAAATGTCCTTCGTCGAAGGATTGTTTCGTAATTAAGTTGTTTTCATCAGTGAATTTTAACAATTTGATGTAATCTTAAACCATTTTCAAGTGTAAAAACGGCACAAAAAACCCCATTCTCATTCTCCTGCGACCATTAAAAGAAACAAAGTCCTCCAGCCCTAATTCAATCTCATAATGACTCAATCTACAGCATGCATCCGATTAAGTGCACTCTGACCACTTGAGACACAGTGCACTGAGCACACTGAAAAGGAAACGTATGCAACCAAGAGCTGCTGCGTCATGCATGTTATAATTTAGCGGCTTCAACGAGCTCGCACAAATTGAACAAACATCTCCGCGGGAGCTGTAAATTTTGTAATTGAACATAACGGCAGCATAACACAACTTGAGGCTCAACATCACGAGGAAGAAGTCATTTAACCAAACGACTGTTATTGTTTGGCTTCATGTTGGCCACTTATTTTGAAACAAGCAAACAAACGACAAATTTAATGGAAATAAAACAAAACATTTAACAAAGTATTTAATACAATTAAACGTATTCATTATTGAATGGCTGTGGCGTAAGATTAAGACAATGAGAGTTGAGTTTTGTGTGCCTGGAAAAGAATATCAAACCAATTGAATGGTTTCTTATTTGCATAAAAAACTACACACCGAAAGATAGTAAATGGTGTGAACGAAATGAGCATGTAAGAAGCTCCTACCAAAATGTCGAAGATTAGCTACGGCTAATTAATTCCAGCAAATAGTTTTACTTTCTTTTGCACGCACGAGTGGCCAATTGAAAGACACGCTTTTACGGTAAAAAATGGTCGTTTTGTTAGGTGGATTCGCCACTATTTACTATCTTTAGGTATTTAGTACTTAAAGTAACACTATAACTACATGAAGGGGGACTCAATCGTGATTCGGGTAAGCCAAGGAGCGGCTTGTGGACGTTTTTATGGAGCAAAGGATTTATGGGTAGGAGCGTACAAAAACGAATATAAAGTAGAGATGGAGGCCAAACGAACCTAACAGTCGTAAATGCCATTTTGGCACCGATAAAAACAAAATAAACGGTTAAACCTACGGAATTCGCATTGAGAAAAAGAGCAACAACCCCCGTTTGTTTTTGGTACTAAACAATTATGGCAATTCACTTTGTTTTTGTCGTTAAAACGGAATTTTGTCAATTCGAAAAATAATTCTTTTATGGAAACTAATTGTTAAAGCAAAAAGGAAAAACTGTCATTTTTTTAAAGATAGTTTTGTTCTAAATTATTAAATTTAAATGTTATTAAATGGTAAAATATATTTAATTAGTAAAATACATAAAGAAGAGCATAAAATTGATTTTAAAAAAATAGTGAAAAATTTAGTACTTAACAACAACAACGCACTTAACCCCCGAAAAAAAGGAAATGTTCTAAAAAACGCGATGTTAAAACAGGAGATTTATAAACAATTGTATTATAAAAATTATTCAGTACCAAGATCCTGATCGGTGGTAGTTAAAATCTTGTCATCATCCTCAATCCAGGCTGAGACAAATACAAAATCGGCCACGAATGACGGTATGTGACACTTCATGATGGCCGTGTTGCCGCGAAGGACATGCTCATCCATCAAATTAACGGAATATGTTTGTGAAACCACTGAAACAAGGAGGAGTGTGTGGGTGAGTGGCGTTTCTGTTTTTCTTTTTCTTTTCTATTATTTTTTTGATCAAAATGATTCTAATCTCTCACACACGAGCGACACAGCGAGAATTCACGCGTTAACCGAAATGACATGAAGTGCTGTCGACGAGTGTGGCATGTTGTCAGAGCGGCTTTACTTAGATGATTAAAAGTCTCTACATGAATCTTGTAACTAGCAGCAACAGTGAACCAAAAATAGGAAGCCGACAAATAAGGAAGGGATCTGGAGATTAACTAAGAAAAACGAATCCAAAACAAAGCAAAACAAAGAAAACTCCCTAATACCATAATTGTCATGAGTGTAAACTCCATCATTGGTGTCCGTCCATTCAATGATGGCCACATGATCCGCCACGAATGACGGAATGTTGCACTTAAAGACGGCTGCATTGCCCTTGATGACGTACTCGTCATAGACTTGAGCCTCGTAATATTGGTTGACAACTAAAACAACGAAAAATGGCGGTTTTAACGAAACAGGAGCTTAATGCAAGGACATTTGGGAGGCTTCAATTAAATTTAATCTATATATCAGTTTCACTGGGTACGAATCTAACCGAAATCGGCCGAGGAATTTGAGTTATACTCGATGCCGTCGTCAGAAATCCACGCTTCGACGGCTACAAAGTCGGCGACAAAAGATGGCAACAGACACTTGAGGGTGGCCGCATTGCCGCGAAGCACAAACTCATCAATGACACGCGTTTGATAGAACTGCTGGACCACTTTTGGGGTTCGTTAAAAATTGAAATGAAAATGTTTGCGATTAAAAAATGGGATATTTATTAATAAGGGATTTTCAGGGACGTTCTACTGATTAATAAGATGTTTTTATTTCTAGAGATTCACCAGTGGTATCTTGATTGGGATGATAATTGTTGCCGTCAGAATCAGTCCAAAGGTCAACATGCACAAAATCTGCCACGTAGGAGGGAATTTCACATTTCATGATGGCGGCATTGCCACGAATTACATATTCGTTGTCGGCTTCAGCTTCGTATGTTTGAATTACCACTATTGGGGACGATGAAAACAACGTGGGCTTTTAATTATTTATTCAGGAAACGTCTAAATTTTAAATCCCCCCAAAAAAAAAGAACGTAAAAAGGAGCAGAAAGGATATTGGAAGAATTTTTAAAACAAAAACATTAATTAAATCTACCCCCAACGGAACCATGTCGTAGCTCAGTGCCATCATCAGAGATCCAGGCCTCGACCTGCACAAAATCAGCGACAAATGAAGGGATCTTGCACTTCATTACAGCCGAATTGCCTTTTATAACGTACTCATTCTCAGCTTCCGTAATGTAAAACTGGGACACAACTGTTAGGGGTTCAAACAAATTAGCAAAAAATCCGAATCGAAAAAAAAAACAATAAATATTGATTCACAGCCAAATCTCCGAAAAAAAACAGGGAAACAAGAAAACAATAAGGAAGTCAATAAGGATGAAGGACGATTAATTCTGGCATAGCCACAAGCACAAAAGACCCGCACCGTAATTATCATCAACTTTCAAAACATTGCCAGCCTCATCGATCCACGACTCGACCCGCACAAAATCGGCCACAAAAGATGGAATGGAGCACTTAAGGACAGCCGTATTCCCTCGAATGACATACTCGTTCATGATTTCCGCCTCGTAGAACTGATTAACCACTTTTGGGCAAAGATAAAAACAAAGTTATAAAACAAAAATAGTTAAGTGGGATCGATTTAAAAATAATAAAAGTCCAGTGATGACAACAAAAAAACTGTGAAGGACACGAAGGATGCATAGTAATGAAGTCCCCCTATTTTTGGTCAATTTAGCAACTTATTTCTAACCATAATTATCGTTTGGCAACAAAACAGTTCCTAGCTCGTCAATCCATGACTCGACTTTTACGAAATCGGCCACAAATGATGGAATGGAACACTTAAGGACAGCTGAGTTTCCGCGGATGACGTACTCCATCAAAATGTCGGCGCCGTAATATTGATTCACCACTGATGACAGTTAAAATTAATGTTAAAAAATTGCTTAAAAAATTAAACAAGCTTAAGTTTAATGGGAATCCCTAAACATTTTCAAAACAGGAGTGATTGAGGATAAGTCCGCCCTTCTCGTTGAATTGATTATTTGCGTGTAACTACCAAAATCAGATGTGTGAACATATTCAGAGCCATCACTCCCAACCCAAGCCTCGACTTTGACAAAGTCAGCCACAAACGATGGGATGTTACACTTCAGCACAGCCGTGTTGCCCTTAATCACATATTCTGACACCACTTCGGCCTCGTAATATTGGTTGACAACTAAAGTTAAATGGTATAGATTGCGTTAGAATTGGATGGATCAATGAAAATTGGAAGAAAATTGGATGAAAATGGGAAATTGATGAATAACAAAAATAAATGACGACAGGAATAGCGAGAGAGACCCCCTTCGTGAATGTTCGCAAATCAATCGTCAATCGACGAACAGCAATACCGTTAGCTTGAGCATCGTTTCCCATCGGTGTGTAGGTGTTGCCGGCATCGTCCTGCCACGACACAACGTGAACAAAATCGGCGACAAATGATGGAATCGAACACTTGAGAATCGCAGAATTGCCACGGATGACGTACTCATTGTTCACTTCCGACTGATAGAATTGCTGGACAACTGAAGGAAACATTTTTTTTTTTAATTTTCTAATCAAAAGATTATCGACCTTGGTGTTAATGAATTCTCTAGAAAATGGGTTCACTCCTATTATGACACCATCACACCCTGGCACGACTTGAGGGAACCCAATAAAAACAACCAACGTTTCAATTTGAAATGAGCTCTTAAATTATTTTGTATTGAATTGTGACATTCACGCGCCTCATCCACACAATAAACAATGGAGGGACACATTTGGAGTGCGTGAGCCCATTTTGGAAGCTACATAAATAATTAAGTACACAATTAGTCGAGGAAGCCATTTAGATGTTTTGAATTGAATAGTTAGGCAATCCGGCCAGTTCATGCGTGTGAGCGATAATTGTTTAGTTACACTGTCGTGAGTGACTTTAATTAAATGGGAGGAAAGGTTAAAGGGTTACCTGAAGAACACGACAGCAGAAATTGTTTTCATTCATGGTGGGAACCAACTTACTGGAAAGCATTTGCATTTAATAATTTCCTATCTGAAATCCCTGTTCTTAAGGAACGAAACTAATTTAGAGATGAGAACAAAAGCCAGACACTCTCCCAGTACCTCGATGAATGCATGACATTCCATTTTCCAGTAGGCAGCAACAATGAGAATCTTCATAACTCTCCATAGCAATTAAAAAGTGAAACCAGAAGCGAAGCCACAAGCATAATTGACGCGAACGCCACTGATCTGCTGGTGTGAATTTTATTGGCATTCATGGAAGCGAACGAAATTGAAGAGGAATCGCCGTGCCATAATATCAGGCATTGTACTTTTTTTATAGCTCGCCAATACGCTCACAAAGAAGACACAAATCGTCTGGGATTTATTTTTAGCGCTACCAATCTCATCAATAAATACCATAAATGCTAATTTGAAAAACCGGTACATGAGTTTTAATTGCGGAATTGTTAACAGACATGATGTCCGGATTGGTATTGATTGGGACTGTACAGGAGTAGTTGTGGGCTGTAAATAAAATGTCACTGGACAAGTGCCAACTAAGTTCTGACCATATTGCGGCGGGTTGCCTACATTACGGCGAATATAGATTTAATCTAGACAAATTACATTAGAACTAAACTTTGGGGTGGAGCTGAGACTTTTGTTGAAGCTCGTTTATTTAATAGGAAATGAAGTTGGGTCCTTAGAAATTCGTCCCCGCTCTGGAATAAATGCATTAGAATGCCAACATTCGTTGTTGTCAAAGTGTTGGTTAAGTGGCATTTACTTGCAAATCTGTGATTCTCAATTGCTTGTGTCGCATAACTACTTGATGGCAATTTAAGAGCAGATTTGAAGAAGACAAGCAATCATTGAGTTAAGGCGATTAGGCATCGCTCCCATAAGCTTGGCACTCAGTTGCAAATGCACCATTTGCATAGAAAATTGCTTTTAGGATTATTTAAATTGTTTTTATTGAGTTTAAGAATCAAAAACAAAAATGAGTAGTAAAGTAAAACATGTCAGAAATAACAGCGGGAAATATGGGGAATTAACCTAAAAACAGTAAAAATACTCCATTCGACCAACCAAAATTCCCATCAGGATAAAACGACTCCTCCTGGTCGGTATGCCACGAAACAATGGACACAAAATCGGCGACAAACGACGGAATCTCGCATTTCAAAACAGCTGAGTTACCACGGATTACATACGCTTTATTGACGTCCGTGTCGTAGAATTGGGCAACCACTTGAATGCAAGGCGTTTGTATACGTTAGAATCATGCGTGACGAGAAATAGTTAAAAAAGGGATATTTGTTTGGGGGGAAAAACTTGTCGAATGAATATAGGAATTAAATCCCCCTTCGTAGAAAAATATGTTATTCCCATAAGATGATGATGGGGCTGGCCATCACACAAACCGTAGTCAGTTCCTGGAAAGTAGTTATCTTCTTGATCGGTATGCCATGACACAACATCAACGAAATCGGCTACGAACGACGGAATTAGGCACTTAATCACAGCCGAATTGCCACGAATCACATGCTCCTTGTTGACATCGGCTTCGTAGTATTGGGCAACCACTGAAATATTGAATGGTCTACATGAAAATCGGCATGGGTCCAGTAAAATCCCTCATTTGTAACGGATTTGGCAAACAGGTGTTAAATCATTCACATCCAATATAGTTCTACTTGTCTTTAGAAATGAGAGTAGAGTGGAGGAGTTCCCATTTCGGAAAAGCTTCGGCTTTGTGACGATTATATAGTTTATCGGTTATTCACCTTTCCCTGACATCTATTCTGCAACATCGAGCAGCGAATTACATGAGAGGATTTGTCGGCGCTATCATCAATTTGAAGTGCATTACAAGGATCTGAAGGATCCTGTTGAAGGATTTGATTGCACTATGAGAGATGCAGTTTTGGTTTTGCTATATTGTACATTCGATGGATGTCACTTGAAATGCAAACCGAATCTACAACAGTATTGAACATTTTATGATACTTATGTAATGACATCATGTTTTGTAAAGTAATTATTGATAAAAACTAACAACAGCAATCGAAGTCAATTGAATTTAAACATGATTACATCATTTCAATTACTGTAATCTATTAATTGGAGCATCTTAAAGTTCAAGTGCATAAAGAAAGTAAATATTGAAGTGATCAATTGAGTTGACCTAATTATAGCAACAAAACAAAATCATCGTAAGACTAAATCACTTTCGTTGCTTTAAGCAGTTCGAAAAGTAATAAAATCATAAAAGATAATTGAAAATATTAAGTTACTTAACCTCAATAAAGTTGTGTTTACCGATCTAAATTTCACACGCCATTGATCTTGATTCATAAATCTTCAATACCGACGCCATCTGCCAAAATTTAACGGCCGAAAATATTCACCAAATTCGCAAATGACATCATCCCGCACTTAAACCAGTTAACCAAAAAAAACTGTTCTTGTTTTTTTTTTGAATAATATCCAAACAAATTAACGAATTAACCGCGCGCTCATTGCAAAAGGGAAACTAGAAAATTTAACGGTTTTAATTTAAACAAACAGCTAGTCGAAGCGGACGCGCGCAATTTTCGTTCTCCACACATTCATCCCCACATGTGTGCCCCATATGGACGGAGGGGGTCAAAGATGAAAACCGCGTAGACGAGATAACTGACATCGCTGTAGATGTGGAAGTGCAATCAGGCGCGCTCATCGCTGACTACATTATTGGTCGTTACTACACGAAGTTGTGTCGGAAATTTGCTTTGCTTTGACGCTTCGGCTGCCATCGACATTGTGACGGTTACAAGTTTGAAGTTGTACGAACAATATGAGTGATTCTATCATTTTAATGGATGGCACAGCGAATTCAGTTAACAATTGTGCAGTTATGCGTGTCAAGACCGGCATTTCGAGAGCCAACATCTGGTTTGGCGAATGAAATGCTTAAATATTTGGGAAATTTAAATTAATTACAGTTTTTTATTTACAGTGGAGCGCAAAAATATTTGTTCCTTTAAATTGACATTTTAAATTGAAGTAAATTTTTTATTTTTATTTTATCATTGAAAAATGTGATGATAAACTATACATCGTCACACCAAAACGTCTCATGTCTGTTCTACAGAACGGTTTCGTGAGAATTAATTTAATTCCCACTAAATTCATTCACGCGAATTATCAATTAGATTCGTTACATTTTTAGCTTATCTGTTTCATTAGACATTTAATTTACAGCCGACTAATTACCATGAATTCTGAAAGAAAAATTCAATGAAGGAATCTGAAAACTTAAGACGGACCGTGACAGAAACCAACGTTGAAAATATTTCAGCATGACATCTAAACAATTCTTTTCACGGTAAAAACTGGAAAAAAATTAAAATTTATATAAAATGTATATATTTCATAATTTTTGCTACTTTTTAAAGTGATTGCAAAAATTATAAAAATATTAAAGCCGAGGAGTGTCAAACATTTAATAGTTTAGAGTCATTAATTACATTCTGACAGCTTAAAAACTAACTACTTTCCAATGTATTCACGAGCCGTTTCATTCAGCAGCTTCTCCCCCGTTTTAATTATAAATATGATGTAGTCCCAAATGCATGTTGCACTCTTGGGGTTGGTAATTATGTATGTACATATTTACAAGCCATTCGACATGTTTTAATAACTGAAAGTGTCGATGATTTTTTTTTGAAACAGCAGTTTACTGGATCATTTTAATTACACTTAAAAAGGGGTTTTAATTAAAAATGACAAGCTGTCAACAGTGGAAACATTTCAAATTAATAAATATAAATATAATCTGTAGAATATTTGACTCAAAAAGCAGCATTTGAACTTAAAAATTAACAGTAGCGCTCGGTGGCAAATGACCTTTTCAAAAATGTTTCCACTTTATCCAAAACTATAAATCATTCATCTGTTTTAGAATTTTTTTCTTGAACCCTATTCCATTCCTACGAAAATCTTATTTGTTTGTCTTTTAAAGTAACTCATTCCCCAGTCTATATCACATGTTGACATATTTATATTAAGTCGCAACTGTCAGAAGTAACGCTTTATGAAAAATGTTCCTCCCAACTGCAAATAATAAACAAAAACTTCTTCAAAACAAAATTGAATTGCCTAAAATAACCTTCGGAGTAGTTTCCCTAACCTCAAGTGTTTGACACTCCCGACCCTTACAATGAAACAATTCCAAACATTTGAAGTTTGAACCTACCAGCTCTGACATGAACATCGCGTGAAATAATCGAGCCGAGTTGATTTCGTGCCAAACAGGCGTACACTTGAGCGTGCACATCCTGTCGATAGTCTTCGGCGCGGAATGGCGGGAACACCAAGTTGCCGCTGGCGAGTACTTGTCGCAATCCGGGCACATCACCGACAGCGGTGCCGTCGCTGCGTACCCAGATTATCTCGGGTGGAGGATTGCCGCTGGCACGGCATTCGACGTCGGCGCCGGTTGAGTTGGAGAAGTCGATGCGGTTGGTGGGTTCCTTCAGGAAGACGGGTCCTTTGGTGTCATCGTTGGCCGTGGGGTTTTTTCCAGATGGGGCAGATGAGGCTGAAAAATGGATACACAAAATGTTCATTAGTTTGATACTCAATTAAAATTTCTCTCTAAAATTTCTCGCGCTCTTGATTTATGTGTCCGATGTTTTGCTAATTGTGACTACTCGTTTTAATGGGATTTTTTTTGTTATTTTGTTTAAGCGGGATATTTAACGATTATTGCCCTATGGGAAAAGAACGACGCCTAAAAATGCGTGTATTTTGGGACAGTCGCAGACTCATTGCATATACATACATGCTTTGTTTGCTTTAATGCTCGAAATGGGAACAGTTGATCTGTATGTTTTATGTGCTATGGGGGGAGACTTCCATTTAATAGAATGTCTCAACAATATTGTTCTTGATGAGAATTTGAAGTTTCTTTTTAGATTTTTGTTTACTCAAGTACACTGGATTCCGGATGAACTTAAGTATTGGACATTAAATGGAACGTTAATTTGTTTTATGTCTGTAATAAATGTTGTAACTATGAACAATTCAATTAAATTTGTTGTATCTACATATTTGGCGAATCTTGGGCCATAAACAATTCGAGGCTCCTTTTCTTAGGGCTTTAAACGAAATCAATAAACTTGGTTCTTGATTTTCTTATCATTTTTTCCATACGATGAAACCAACCTGGTTCCAGTAACTAAATCACAAACTTAAACCGGAATATTTTTTATCCTAAACGGTTTAAAAAATATTTCCGGTTTTAAGCCCTAATTTGTCGTAAGACTTCTTCCCAAATCTAACATTTTGATGACGTCTTGATACATAATCTTTATTTATTAAACCTCCCCACTATATTATTTTTCTAAATTACTTAAATCCGTTGAAATTTCTTATGAGGGTGAAAAATTCACATTAAAGAGAAGAGAAATAAAATTATAAATACAAATTTGTCGGCTGATAAGAA
>JANSTS010007059.1:1861-15264 GCA_026546915.1 Sylvicola fuscatus
ACAACTCAATTAGCAAATTGGAAGATTTCCCTACATTAAAATCATGTACGAGTATTTACATAAAAATAAAGCACATTTGCCGTTCCACATTCATTTTTATTAGGTCAAATGATTTTGTAGCATGTTTTTGGCTTAGTAATGATGTAGACAGTTTTTTATAAGTTTGGAATTTAAATGTTTGACAAAACAAATAATAATCATCAGAAATGTTATTTTGTATAATTAAAATTGAAAGGAAACCATCATTTTCGCTGAACTGTTGTAACACAAACACTAAACATTCAATTTATAAAAGGACTAACTGAATTTCTTACGATACAAGCAGTTATGGTGTTCTGCAAACAATTAAAATTAATTTGTTAAAAACTCGAAAGAAACCATTGCTGTGGCTTAAATGGAACACCACAATTTAGTCACCTTTACCCATCTAATCCATAGACTGGCCAGTGGTGTGCTTTCTTTTCCCATATTATCCTTGGAAATATGTTCGTTGTAACACAGAAAGACGGTCTGACCTGAGTAACGTTCTTTGCGATGGGAAAAAAGTAAAGTGACACGATAGGGAATACATAGTGGAAAAATAACCACCGAACAATAAGCAATAAATCTCAGAAGCGAACGTTAGCACAATGGTGTAAGTGGTAACTGGTAAGGATGCCAGAATTATTGCTGGGTAATGCAAGCTGTGCTACGACTATTGGTAGTATTCTATACCACTTCTGCAGTTATATTATCTTTAAGTTGATGTCTTAAGCACAGAGTGGCCATGAAGTTGTGGTCTCAACTGTTAAAAACAAAATTTAGAAAGAAATTAGGTCTTGCTTTTCTAATTTAATATTATATTGTATAATACAATAAATAATTATTTAAAAAAATACACTTCAAAGAAAAATAAATCGATTTTAGGCAATAAGTTGAGTTTAATATCAAAATATTGATAGCCACCCTGTGTTTAACAGGCCATAAAAATCAGCAGTAAACGTGAAGCAAAATCGCCATTCATCTTATTATAAATAAATTATTTTTATTGTTTTGATGGAGATGTGCCTGTCGTATCCGACCAACATCATGACCGAAATCAGGGAACTCAGTCGAATGCTAATGTTGGTTATACATGTCGAATGTCAATATAAGGGCGAGCAAACGAACAGGCATGCACCATAATACATATGTCAATAAACATAAATATCCATGTATAAATAATATACTTTCGTTGTTTCTGCTTGCCCCATATGCGATTTGCTCCCCACATTTTGTTTATAGCGTTTATCCTTAAAGCTCGCGTCATCGGTGCGATGTCCTTAGTACTCGTATGTTCTATAATGTACACACGCTTCTGTGAATGCTCACTATGTTAGTGTGCCATCTGAAGTGGATTATTCTTTGGTCTGCGCTTGAAATACTTTATAGTGCCAATAAACGAAAACAACTTAAATGAAATCGATTGAGTGAAATTGGGAAACATGGGGATGGGGCGAATCGCCTGGGCTGTAAATGGATGTTGATGGAGAATGTGAAATCATCTTTTGTGCTGTGCATCTCGAGTTTTCATTTTCATTTTCCTTCGGAGCTTTAAATCGTATATGTTGCCCGATATATGTATACATTTACAATTACTGTCAGGGGAATATGATGCAAGGCTACATTCATATACATATACACACGATAAGAGTTAACATATAATTCTGTACGAATTCACACAGCTGCCAGTGGTGATCAGGATGATGAACTGCTTGGATGTGGTCTTGGAATTGTGCTGTCGACGATGTGAAATCCTAACCAACTGACAGGGGCAAACAAAAATCCGCATCCAATTGATTGATGAATGGTAACGTTGTGCGATTGTTGGTGCGTTGATTGAATGATTAATATTAATTATTATTTGGTTGAATAGAGAATTTGTCAAGATTTCATACAGTCTGACATGTGCACCCGGACTCGTGTTGCTCGTTTGTTGACCAATATGTCTTGCAGGGATACGATGACATCCGTCTAGATGACGCACAATTGGCGAGAGGGCGGCACGGCCAATGTGTGTAAAATGTAAATTCTAATTACCGACATGTCCGACAGAATAATTGGATGCTCTTGTGAGGTGTTCGGTTCGTGAATGTTTGAGATCGATCTAGATGTCTTCAATTGCTTTAATCATGTGTATCAGACTGACTTAATAGTCTTCAGTATCTGTAAGCTGTATAGTTAGTGAGATTTCCGAAGTGTTACATTGTCAGAGACTGTAACAAGTTAATTGCAATTCAGTCGATATGGAATAAAATTTCCATTTACAAATATGGATATGAGGATGAGGTTGCATTTAGGTGGTCTGGCAATTGAGAATTAATCTCAGTTTAAGACCAAGCTTCTCGTGTTAACTTTAATGTTTCCATATACAAAACAAAATTATTCTGGTTCCTTCTTTGCTGGAACATGAAGGTCAAGTATTAAATAAATGATTAGTTTATGGATATTTCAGAAAATGCGTTTCAGGTAAATTAGTTTGTGGTATCAATTACACCATACTGATGAAAGCAAATCATCTTTGAAGCCCCACGTTTAACCAAGGTTAAACTGTTTATGATGAGGTGCTCATATTATTGAAGGCAGCACCAAGCATTATGTAGTTAATCAAAAAGTTTGTCGTACGACTAAACTCTGTTGTAATCTTCTTTGCATTTTTTCGTGGGAACTGGTAACATAATAAAAAAAACTTTAGTTGTAAAAAAAAACATTAAAAATCTTTCTCAAGACTTCCTATTTGAAATAACAACAACAAAACACAAAACTCAAGAGAAACCATCTAACTGGTTACATTCACTTTTCACAGTGTAAATTTTTTTCCCTCAAAAAAAGATTCCGGCATCAAACAAACCACTCACCCGTAGAAAATCCCGATGCGATGGCGTTAACCAACCAACAAAAATAAAACAGAAAAAATGAAGCGCATAAGGCGCAAAAGTTTGCACTTTCGGGTGAGTTTCGATCCTTTTTTTGCCGCAGCCCAAAAAGTTTAGGAAACATTGAGCGTGGCGATACTCCCCGGGTTGGCGGGAAAATACTTTTTTTTTTTAAGCGTGCGTTCGGTTTTTTGCTTCTTGCATGATACCGTCGCCGTTTTTTGTTGCCTAATTTTGTCTCCGAATCGTTTTACTTTTCTTTCATTTTTTTTTTTTTTGCTTCAAGGGTTGGAATATTATAATGCAATTGTAGCTTTTCAAGTTGTGCGTTTTTGCATGGCGCTGTGTGAGCCACATTTTTTTTTCAGCTGTTTAACTTAATGTAATAATTCTTTGCTCTTATCTGAAACTCGCATTTGTTCTTTTGGAGAATTTTAACGGATGTACGGTTATTTAATGCCACATGGACACGATAAACTTTTGGCGCTATTTCACACAGACGAGAAGAGTTATTAAAGGAAATTTAAGGGGTTACACCATATTCTTAGTAGTAGATTTTTTTCTCTATACACTACATCTGCATTAACATTAGATGAATGTTGCAGCTGGTTCGTTTTCTTTCGTATTCTAGAGTTTCTGATAAATGGTCTAGCCGCGGGCTTTTCCAGTGCTAACGAATATGTCATGACCCATTTGGCTCAGTGATTATTTTGGCATTTAAGGATATCTGGAGTTTGATTTTAAAGTTTCTCTGTGCTTCGGTTAACTTTATTTCAACACTAATTTCACATAATTCTTTAATAAAATATTATACGGATAGACATCAGCAATAAAAATATATTCTATAATTTTAAGGAATCTCCCTTTTCTGGTCCGTATTCGAAAAATGCCAATAAATGAATAACATAAATCAGTTTTATTGTAATTTACACAAAAACATACATGTAAATGTGAATTTTGCATAAGTTAATTGAAAAGCTGGTGACATCAATGTTTACTGTCACATTTAAATGGATCATTAAACTGCGCTCTGCAACGATTGGGTGTTAAGTGGTTAAATTTTCAATCAAGCCGACAACCAAGCAGCATATAAATTACGTATGGAAAACGCAAAATGGGTTTGACTGAAATCGGGAGTCGTTCCTCATTCGCATAAATAAACATTTATTGCTTGCTTAACATCCATTTGGAAGTATGTTGAGTATCTCCTGGCACCATATTCTTCCATACCATACACGCATTCCGCTAAAGCGACGCGACAAACAGTGATTTGGTGAGCGCCGATTTTGAATACACATTTTCTTTATACGATTTTATTCGCCTTGCCTTGGCCCTACAGAAATTGGAGTAAATTCCCATCGATTTACAATCAAATTCAAGTCAGTGCATTCGAACAATGAGACAACATTAGGATGACTAGTCCTATATCCCTTCCATATAATACACTGATACAGGAGCTGGAAGCCGCGCTCCATTCACATGGTGTGGCATTATGCAGAAATCACATCCACTGAATTTCAAGTATTTTCCAGAGTTGAGTATGTAAACCTTACAGACATTTTATATATGGAAGCGCTTCTCTGTGTGTCTTCTTCTTTTTATGGTCCGTGGGTGCAGATTTGTCGACGACAAGCGTGCATACATGGCCAAAATGAATGGGACAAGTTTCCTTTAGTGGAGTCTTTTAGGATACGTTGTAACACGCAGCTGGTACACTGAAATCGTAAATTGAGAATAGATTTCCGGTGGTATGTAAGCTGCATTTTAAAAGTGTTTCCATACATTTGTTTGGCTCGTTTTGGGCATCATGCGAGGCGTCCAATGCCGCTGCTGTGGTACAATAAATTCCATTTTGTCGGTATACATATATATGAGAAGCGAGCTTGATCGAAAAATTATGCCGTCGCTGATAAATTATGTAGCAACGAGTATGTTTGTGCGGACGGTGCACAGCTTCCAGCACTGAGAACATGTGCTGATAATGTTCTCCATATTTAACATTTATTTTTTTGATTTCAGTGTACGCTATTGTGCATCGGTAAATACGGAACGGAAAGTTTAAAAGATTTGTTTTCAATTAAGTTATAAAAATTCATTATTTCCTTTAATACTTGGCACTGGATTCGGCAGCATTGGCTGCTTTTCAAATGTACTATTGGACGTTATAAGTGCTTGGGGTTGTAAATATTGTGTTGTAATCAATTTTTATGGCCACATCCGGAGAGAGATTATTATGTTAGAAGACTGCATGTTCAGTAATCTCTTAAGTATGAACATTTTAAGCCGATTGCCATAATCTATTTCTTGTAATAGCATTTTCCAGTTCATAGAACAAGTAACCTGTCGAAATTAATTTTCTGTCATCATAAAATTAAAGAATCATTTTTAAGTAATTAATTTTAGTTAAAAAAAATATTACCTTATATTTAAAGGAAGTAGTATCAAGTACAATAAAATATTTATACTAAATAATATAATAGATTGAGATTTCAAGATTTGTTCTTGTGTGATAAGTGTTTATAAAATTAAAAATTTGTAAGAAATAATATTGTAAAGTGTCCCCAACTACATATAATCATTAAGAAACCACTGGACGACTAAGGACGACCGTCGACCACAGTCCACACTAATTTCGCGCACAGTCACGTCCAATATTCGCGCCAGATTAACGCCGCGGAAACTTTTCGCGCGCCACGCCAAACACGAACCATTCCACCGAAATGGAATTTCCGATTGAGTTGTTAAATGATTTATTTTCGTGTTGTTTGAAAATGAAACTTACTTTTTAATTAGTTTAAATCTCATCTGCGTGGCGCTTTCCTCTTCATTTGAGTCCGGAAAGAAATGTGTTGGCTGCAAAATATGCGCCTTAAATATTTCCATCCAAATGAAGCAAAGAAACACAGTCGAAAAGTTGCAAATTTATATGCAATGTTCTTTTGCGCCTTATAAAAGTATACATACTTACATATTATCGTTTCATCTTCTCCTCCTGATTTAATTAACTTATACTCCTGCAACGTGTAACGCCTCTGCGACTTTATTCTCAGCCCGAATGGGTGGACGGTGTAAGGAAAAAATTGCACATACATACAGCCAGGAGAAAAAGACGAAAACAAGCGAACTTTAAATTTATGACAATCTTGAGACATCTTGAGATAACGATGCAAAAATAACTTTATGAATCACAAGATGGTGGCGTGTTTGTAGCAAATCATTATTTATCCATAAAGATATAAAGTTCTCCATTAAACACATGTAAGGAGATATTGTTTTGCTCCTTGGCTCAGGCGTCCTGTATACTCGTACATTAACCATCATCACCATAAAAGTTCAGTGGCTTAATCCAGTGAAGCACAATGCTATCTTAGCGGAAATACTAGCGGTTTAAATCCCTCTGTATCCAAGAAGCTTTCGCTTGAAATTAATTCCGTTGACCCTACAGAAATTTATATGCACCCCATTTTGATTTGGCAAATTAATTCGGTTTGATCAAGTGGAAAACTAGAAAAACTTTTATTACAAAGTACGAACACCACAATTTAGCGGTGCGAAGTAAAAGTTTATTTTTTGTTTTACGCATTTTCTTTTCATTTGGACATTATATACATTCTATAGATGGTGCGAGACTCAGCTCGGGTTCATCTCATTATTCATGGAAATAATTATTGTTCCATCTGGGGACGAGTTTTGTATAATAAAGGAAAGCACAACGAACATTCTCAAGGACGAACCAACTTTCTTCGTAATTCCCCGTTCATGCGATTTGTGCAGGATTTGTTATAAAAATAAATTTTAAATTACTGTGGCAGTTTCTCTGGAAAGCCTGACAATTTACTATTCAATCCTGTGCAAAATGAACGTCAATAAAATCTCTCAATACTATTTTTAACATAAACATATTGCAAACGTTAAGTTTCTCCATATTTTATCACGTAGTGTTGGTACGTGCAGTGAACGTTTATTTCTCGACATGTTGCAATTGCATTATTGGTGTAAACTGCATTTTGTGTTGTGTTGTACTGTCTGACCTCGAACACGTTCTGCGTTACTTTTGACTTTACTTTGGCTTAATTCAAGAACAAAGTGTTTATCTGCAGTTTTGCTGCTTATTGCCAAAAGCAATGAATAATTCGAGAGATGGTTTGTTGTTGTGTAGCAAGCAAGCAATTTTGTACAACAGAATTGTATTATGAACAGCAATTCAGACAAACAGAAGAATCGGTATAAACTTTTACTTGTCAGATTTATTTCATATTTAGTATAACAATTACAAGCCAAAATACCTTAGCCCAGTGTCTTTTATGATACAATATTTATATTTATTTGTAACACATTAAACAAGGCGACACCATTCGATCCTTGCTGACAAAAAATTACAATTATATGTGTTTCTTTATGGCATGGTCCATTAGCAATTCCCAAGCGTATTAAATTGTTGGCGTCCAAATAAAAGTGACCATGCCGTAAGCAATATATTTTTATTTCCATTCGTTGGGCCAATGAATTAATTGGCTAATTGGAAAAAAACAGAGGACAAGTGTAAAATATACACTTATTTTTAATGTACTTTGCGATCCTGCAATCAATACTTTTGTTATGTAAGTTCGATGGAATGGGAGCTTAATAAATTATTGAAAATTTATATAAAGTATAAAATCATTCGCGCACAAAACAATTTCGCTGGAAGTAGAACTTTTTCAGGTCACAAGTGCTCCTCTTGTGAAATGTTAGGAGTTGAGTCGGTAAAATCGTGCAGAAGCTTAAGCGAATTTGCACGTTGACGTGATAAATTAAACATTGCTGAAACTTTTTCGTGGCAGAAAGTGGTGCATCTGTAATTAATTTTACCATTTTTCAAGTCTATGCTGCCACCAACATCTTGTGTTGAAGTGCAAAATGTAAATGAGCTGCATTTTATGTATACTCGTAAATGTAAGTAGAAGTTAAAGAGATTCATTAGCTAGATAACGTTTCCTTTCAAATGTTACGAGTATTGTTTGAACCCAATGAATGTAATAAATATTAAAGCCATCTCTAATTCATATGTATGAGTTCCTTGAAGAAATTAGTTACATTTAACGTTCAATTTCCTATCGACATCTAATTCACTTTAGCTCGTCCTTCCCCAACATCATCGATTCAAATTCAATACGCAACGTAACCACCACACATTCGGCACAAAAGGACACACAAGGAAGTGCGTAATTCAATAAAGCAAATAAATCGGAAGAAATAAAAATGAACAACGGCACAAGTCGTTAAATAAAAATTGGGACAAAAAAGTGGTGCCTAATTGAGCACATTCTTCTGCTAGACTTTCCGACAAAACATGGATATCGAAGAAAAGTGGATGGAAGAAATTGTTGGTACACACAAACACATGACAGCACGCACCATTTACGCACATGCAATATCAAATTTTGTGTGACGCCAATATAGACTTCCCTTACAGTGAATATCCTTGCCGAGACCGGCCAATATGCCGCGCCATTTTTAAGCACTTTCCTGCACAAGGATTTACGGCAATTCCCATTAAACTTCAGGGAACATGTACACAATATGCTCGAATTACATACATGCCCGCCACGATATAATATGTAATATGCAAACGTAGAACAACTTTGTGAAGTGAAAAACAGTACACACAGCACAGACTCCACGCGGATGCAAACAACTTGACTGTAAGGATTCCCTTGGAGGATGTTGGGCGAAACGAGGCGCCACCGAATTTAAATGTTTATTACAATGGCTGAACGTGATTCGTGTGTAATGATAAAACATAGTTATTCAGTTTATTATCCGAATTTAGAGCACGTGCTCGAAAGCTTTAGCCAAACACACACACATGTAACGTTACTATACGCGGCCCGGCATCAATGAAATTCATCCAGCGTGTGTATTGACTATTGTGCTTTTGAAAATGAACCGAAATGCAGTGTTGTTCTAATACGAAATTAAATTCACGTATCCAATAAACGAGTAAATATTGCCGGCTATCAGTTAAATATTTCCTGTTTTTAATTAAAAAGCAGTTTTTGTGTGAAATTGAAAGGTTTTCGGCAAATAGTTTGTGTTTTTCTTGGAAGTAATTAAAAACTCTTTCAAATAATCGTAAGCACGTTAATAGGGTGCAAACTTCAATTATGTTTTAAGTCTGTTTGTAAAAGCTCTCCAACAAGCTTTTCAAGCTCTATTGAAATGTTGTAATCAATTTGCTCAATATTCATCTCATTAAACGCAAACGACTACACCATTATCTCGACAGCATACGCCATTGCCGAAGATCATTTGTTTAACACAACAGAGCATTAGGACCGAACATAATCCCTTAAGGCCTAATCCTGATTGTTTATTTATATACTGAGTGTACAAGATATGCCTTCATTCCGCCACTCAGTAATGGTGTAATCACACTCTTATCGAACTATCAGTTATATCAAGTTCATGGCGGAATTAATTTTACGGCATACACCCCCCACACAAGCTCCCAACCCTGACACAAAACATCCCTCAGCCGGAAATTAGGAACCAGCATGAAGCGACGCGACGCGTCGCGACGTCTCCTTAGCTGCGCGGCAAATCTTACCAATTCAATTACAGCCGAGTAGGAAATAATTGAAAATTGTCAACTTAACATTCTGCACGCTTTGCTGCAGTTATTTTTAATATTTCGTAACAATTTCTAGATTTTTTCTTCCCTTTTCCCTTCACCGGGTGTAATAAGACACGCTTTGCTATCTTGGCCAGTTTGTGCTGTTGTAGTTGTTGTGCAAAATGTCGTTGCAGAATATGGCTGATGGAGTATTGTCGTTGTCCGGCTCGTTTAGTGCAAATTCAATTTCGCTAAATCTTTTTTTCACGACTCCAAACATTCGCTTTTAATGACAACAAATAACAATAATATTTCGATCGTATTTTGCTACCATGTTACGTTTACCTAATGTACAGAAAATAATTTGCTGTTGATTGAATTTCGTATTTTTCCGTATTCGTTGAGCCTTATAAGAAAATTTTAAGAGGTAATTATATGCTGAAATGAAATCTCGGTATTAATATATGTTTGTATTGAAACGCGTGTTTTTAAATTGAGAAAAACATGTGTTTTTTAATAATATAATTTACATTTATTTTAAATATGCTTATTTCTTTGCATAAAAATTTAAAGACTTTCAGTTTGAACTCAAACTTTTTTCGTTAAGGATGATCTAAGAATGTTTGTGTATTTTTAATATAAAACGAAATATCTAAAAATTATTTAAATTCAAACTTCTTTACAAAATAGCAATAACACTTATTGTAATTATTCATATTGCATATCAATTAAATCATTTATACCTGATTTGATTACATTACAATATATGTATTTTATAAGTATGCGTTATTCACAATTCAAACAAATGTGATGTAATTGTGTAAACAAATGTTAATTCAAAATTACAAACAGCTGACAACATATATTAAGGACGATTAAAATAATCAATCGATTATGTACAATAAGAAAAAACAAACAAACCATTTAATTAAGTTTGTCACTGCATGCATATTAAAAAAAATTAATTGACCTAATTAATTTTTATGATAAACAGACGGACACAAATAATATGATAAATATCACGACCCGCGCCCAACATAACTCACCGCACCGTGCATGGTATCGCAGTTATTCATCGCGCATTATATGAAGTCGCGCAAAAATACTCTCAATTTTTTTTTCTGCGCTTTATACACTGCTCACAATTTATGGACCCAAAATAACATAAATATGCACCAAATTTATGCTACAAAATTTAATGTTTTATGGTTGACAGTGTGTAAGACAATGAGGCGAACAAGCTTAAGAGCTTTGCCTTTAGCAAATGGATTTAATGCGGCATACGGCTTGACAGCACAAACAAACATATTTATTTCCTTTTGCGCTTCTTGAAATTGAACGCTTAAACTCTTGAGTTTGTTTTTTTTTTTTGGTGAACGCTTTTCATCCCTTCCTCTCTCTTTATCTGCAGCGTCAGAATGGCTGAAGGGTGCAGATCTCCCCGTCCGGAATAAAAGTGTCCACAAAGTAAAACACATAGTCTTGACAAAACTTCAATCGTTCGTATGCAATTGAGTGTACAACTGAAGTGCAGTATCGTGCTTTTTTGCCTTGCTTCGTGTAAGCTGTCAAGCTGTGCAACATTCTCAGTGCAAATTTATGCACTCAACAAGTGTTAAAGATCCAATTATTTTTAACGAGAACTACACCACGTTTAAGTGTTCAAAGTTATAAAACAATTATGCTGCAGCTTAAGTATTACGCCGCAAATTATAATTGAGCACGATGTGAAATGGCACTCCAGGGCAACATGTATATCGTCTTGAGAGATGCTGGCTAATATAATGGAATTCATAGAAAATGCTATTGTCGGGCGTCAGCCGCCGACTATTGATGAGTTCTTGGAATTTGATTGATGAAATCGGTCAATTCGCCGCAGGCAATGAGCTTGTTATCTCATGCATTTTGTAACATCAGGTATATGCGAATGTATGCGGCTAAATATAGAGATTTAGAGGGCTGTGGTGATGTACGACGTGATTTGCTGGGCATTTCCACAACATTATTGCTTTCATTAGCCTTGAATTATTTTGCAGCTGAGCTTTCTTAACTCGCATCACTGATTTCGGACGGAATATGTTGGGCTTTTTATACATCAACATTTGTCTTCAACCTCAATAATGTAAATGGTATACTTTATGGATATAATGGAGCTTTTATGGCATATTCTTTGACCCGAAAGTTCATTAAAGTTTATGAGCGACCTTGTCAGATAACTAAAACTCATAAATAATAAGGACCAACATTCGATACACAAATCGTTGACGTTGACCTTAAACAAAATCCCAAATAAAGAAAGTCTTTGAAGTTCATTCATCAGCCAGCTTAATTGTAAAAATGTGTTTTGAACTTAACTGGTATTCATTCAAATCTCAAATATTACCTGAATTATGAATCATCATTCATCAAAACACGCCACTGTTTCCTCCATCCCATTTGTATCCATTAAATATGTAATCCCTTTCGAATGTTATAACTTACAACATAAACGACAGACACTTTAAACTGTGTTGCATACATCACAGGCCCCATCAGCTTCCTATATAATAGGGCTTTGATTCTTTGAAACGCCCGAATTATATGTACATATACACATGAAACCTTTAACCCCTGCTTATCCCCATCATCTACAGGAATTTTATAAATGAGGCCCTGCCAGCCTTGTCAGGATTCCAAGTCAAAAGTAAATGTAAAGCGATTTCTTACACGCGCACATATACGCACATGAATTTAGAAGATCCCAGCATAACGAAGAAATCGCTAAAATCCGATTCTCGGGCGCAACAATCCAATTGATGGAATGAGCGTCATTGATCTTGTTTGGAAGGGCTGTTATTCTGATAAACTTATTCAAATGAGAAGTGAAAGGGCGCACGTTCGTTAGCTCGTAAAAACACAGAGCAACAAACATGTACTCCTGCGTCCTGTGGAATGAGACGCGCTATACGAACAAACGCGACGCAATCAACCGGCACATGACGACGCCAGGACGATCTATCTGCGCTAGAATACATGTAGCAGAAATCGAAAGTCAATCTGTTGTCTTGAATGACGGAAATCCAATCCTTTTTTGTAGCTGCTGCCTCATGTCCGCCTTATTGTATGTAGAAGACATATTTTAAACAGAGTTTGCATCTTAGATGATTTACATTGCAGGATGTTGGCTGACAGTTGCAATTCGGCGGCGGTTGGGGTGTTTTATGGCGTGCTGGTAAGGTGGCTGGGATATTGTGACTGTATAGTAAATTTTGTTGTTGATTGCATGAAGATGAGCACAAATAAATAGATCAACAATGGGTATACAATGGACGCATGGCAAAGTGCTGTTGAAGCATCTTGCACGCAGCTGGAGAGAAAACGAATATATCTGTCCGCACATAAACAAGAAGCAACAAAAAACAAACCCTTTTCGCTGCTGATGCTGCCTCCTGACTGCCTGCTTCATACAAGTTAAACAGTTTCTTGCGATGGACTGAAGTGGAATGAGAAATCAGGATAAATGTCTTATGCATTTGATTTATAATCCGATGTCATAAACATTTTTATGCTAGCTGCCTTAAAACAGAAGATACATAAACGAATACATGCGTATTGTTTAAACGAAATTGAGATACATGGTGGTAAAGGCATTTGTATAATATTTTTATTTACAAGATATTACCGTCTTATTTAAAATGGCATAAATAAAGGAGTTATGCATTATGTTGTAACTTTTGCCGCAATTAAAAATATAAAAAATTCGGATGCAATTAAGTTCTATTTATACAACTTCTACGTTCATTAAGAATAATTCCAAATTTAACCACAATTTATGCAATTATTGACCATATAACCTATGACAAATGTCACATGAAAACTCCCCAAAAGTCAACCAATCTGAAACGAAAATGGTATAGCAACTATAAAATGTAAAC
>JANSTS010007060.1:0-15256 GCA_026546915.1 Sylvicola fuscatus
AGATGAGTTTTTTATTGACGCATCGCGCCGCGCCTCCTCGAGGCGTTGCTACAGACGACCGTTTGTATGGCAACCGGAATGGCCACCACAAACATGTCGTCGGCATAAACCAAGAGAATACGTGACACTGGCCCAGTGTACATGCCAAACTGAGTGTTAAATATTTTCTGCGATTCAAGCATGCATCTCAAGTATTTGCACACCCTCCTAGAAGCACAGGTATTGTTAACCACCTGCAATAACATCCGTAGCAAAGTCATTAAACGAATTTAATTCGCTCAGGTTCAACTTAATCGCATTGCAGGACTTTCGTGGTCACCAAACTACCAAAAGCTGGCTGTAGCCACCGCCGACCGAACAATCCTGCTGTTCGACGAGAACGGAGAGCGACGTGATAAGTTCTCCACCAAATCCAGTGATCCAGCCAATGGCAAGACCTCGTATGTGATTCGCGGCATTGCATTCAGCCCCGACTCTACTCGTCTGGCGGTTGGCCAGAGTGACAATATAGTATTTGTCTATCGCTTAGGCGAGTCATGGGGTGAGAAGAAAGTGATTTGCAACAAATTCCCACAATCAGCAGCTGTCACCGCTTTGATATGGCTCAGCACGGGCGCGATAATCGCCGGCTTAGCGGATGGAAAAGTTCGAGCGCTGCACACGAAGACAAACAAATCGCAAAGTTTGTACGGCGCCGACAATTTGGTGGTTTCGCTGGCGGCTAATACACGCGGCACTGGCTTCCTATCTGGCCATCAGGACGGCTCAGTAGTGAAGTATTTTATCGTCGAGGAGCCGGGGGAGGCATCTGGCCGGCTGTTTCAGCACTCTGTGCCGCCGTTCGCGTTGGCTTGGCTGCAGGGCGGCATAGCAGCGGCTGGGTGTGATCGTAAAATAGCATTTTATGACGGCCAAGTAAGTCCATCGTTTATCGGCCTGTTTGTCCTTTTTTTAGTGTCGATTTATTTTCACGCTTTGTTTGTTTTAAGGGACGACAAACACGTCTGTTCGATTATTCGCGCGATGAAACAGAGCATGAGTTCATGGTCGCTGCTTGTAGTCCAAACGGCCAGGCGGTGGCTGTCGGCAGTTTTGATAGGGTGCGAATTTTTTCGTGGAGCCCAAGACAAAGTGCGTGGAGTGAAACAGCCACTAAAACCATTGCGAATTTATATTCAGTGACATCATTGGTGTGGCGGCGGGATGGAGCCAGGTAAATCTTTTTTTTTTTCTTTGAATTCGTCCTTAAATAAATCAATTGAGAAAACAATTTAAGGCTCGCCCTTGGGTCAGTCTGCGGAGCTGTTATGATGTTTGAATCAGTTTTACGACGAACCGTATGGCAGGATAAGTTTGAGTTGACGTTTGTAGCCCCGAGTCAAGTATTAATAAAATCACTCCAAAATGAGGATGACGCCCTGATCATTGAATCTCAGTTGGGGTATGAGATTGACGATGTTAGAATAATGGGAAAGGACAACTATCTCGTGGCACGTACAGAAGATTCATTGATTTTGTGCGATTTAACGAGAAATTTGGTGAGCGAAGTGCCTTGGGCGACTTCTGGACGTCACGAGAAATTTTACTTCGAAAATCCAAACGTCTGTCTTGTATTTAACGCTGGAGAACTGTCTCTCATTGAATATGGAGAAAATTTCATCCTTGGTTCTGTACGTTCCGAATTCGTGAATCCACATTTGATTTCGGTGCGTCTGAATGAACGAGGAAACTCAAGGTTTTTATAACACCACAACACCTCTTAATGATCAAAAGTATTTAAACAATTAATCATTTACAGCGACAACAAAAAATTGGCCTTCCTCCTAGATATGAAGACAGTATCCGTCGTTGACTTAATGACACAAATGACGCTGGCACAAATCACTCATGACTCTAAAATAGACTGGCTAGAGCTCAGTGAAACGGCTCATAAGATGTTGTTTCGCGACAAAAAGATGCGCCTCATCCTCGTCGATCTTGCCACATCGAAGAAACAGACGCTGCTGGGGAAGGTGTCTTTTGTGCAGTGGGTGGCGCAAAGTGACGTTGCAGTTGCCCAGAGCGACACACATTTAGCTGTTTGGTATAACATCGATTTACCGGAGCATGTGACAATAATGAGTGTCCGTGGGGAAATCGTGGAGGTGGTGAGAAATAAGGTAATTACAGACTTTTCCGCGTTGTTGCATTAAGAACTTCGCATAAGGATGTACTTTGCGTGTTATCTTATGTGACTACATGCTTGTTTATGTGTAAAGTTTGGGTGGGAGTAACCCTATGTTGTTTCTCAGGAACGGTATGAATGTATTTGCGGCGAGATAATTGAGATGTAACACACAATAATTATGCTCATTTATTATTTAGCGTCATGGTAAGAGCTCTTCATGTAACAAAGTCCTTTAGCGCAAATGCATAATGTATGCACATAATCTGTTTTAATTGCATAATTGGTGCAGACGAGTAAATGACCAAAAAGTTGTTAAGCTCCATATTTCTTCTTGTTTTATGATGATGAAAATATCTTTCAAAAGACATAATTGGTTCGCTCTGGGATTCAGTTTCCATTACATGAAAATCCTTCATACATTTTCATTGAACATGCCAACACCATGCAAACTTTGCCGAACTCGGCCACTAACTACTAACAACAAAAAAGATGAATTACATTTTTCTTAATCCTCAGGGAAAATCGGAAGTGAGAACACGCGAAGGCCCCAGTGACTACACCTACTACCTAGACGAAGGACTCGTCGAATTTGGAACGGCAGTAAACGATAATGACTTTGGCCGTGCCATTCTATTCCTAGAATCCCTAGGTGATAAGCCTGCCACCAAAGCGATGTGGCACAATTTGGCAAACATTGCGTTGGCCCAACAAAATCTTCGTGTAGCTCAGCGTTGCTATGCCGCCCTGTCGAACGCTTCAAAGGCCTTTTACTTGAGTCAAATGATTGAGATTGCCGAAAAGTATGAAGAAACTACAGGTCAGCCAGGCATGCAATGTCCTGAGATCAGAGTTCGAATGGCACTGCTAGGAGCTGATTTAAAGACCGCTGAACGAGTATATCTGGAACAGGGTGACATTGAGTCCGCTATCAATATGTACAAGAGTCTGAGACGATGGGATGACGCCATTGCAGTGGCAGAACGTCGAGGATATACCAAATTGACGGAATTACGAGAACAACAAATTACGTTCTTGTTGGATTCTAATCAGGAAGAAAAAGCTGGGAAAGTATTTGAGGATCGTGGTGATATCAATCAAGCGGTTCATCTGTATCTAAAAGCTAAACGACCAGCTAAAGCAGCTCGTCTCGCATTGAAGGAGCAATCGATTCTGGAGAACGATGAAGTCATTTCAAAGACAATAACAGCTCTGGTGAAAGCTGAGCAATTCGAATTGGCTGGTGACTTGTATAAACGGATGGCACAGCCTGAATTGGCGATTTCCCTGTACAGAAAGGGAGGGGCTTTTGCCCGTGCCATTGACATGGCGCGAGTTGTTTCGCCAGATGAAGTAACACATTTGGAAGAGGAATGGGGAGATTGGTTGGTATCAAGGCGACAGCTGGACGCTTCAATAAGCCACTACATCGAGGCTGGTGCCACTGTAAAAGCACTTGAGGCATCCGTTAATGCGAGACAGTGGAAAAAGGCGGTTCAAATAGCTCGGGTTTTAGATGAGCCAGAAGAGATCAAGCGATATGCCCTAGAGTTGTCCAAGCATTTGTCATTTGTTGGAGATATAGCAGGTGCTGAGGATATCTTGATACGGGCAGAACTTTACAAGGAAGCCGTTGAACTTCTAAATAAACATGGTCAGTGGGAAAAGGCCCACGACATTGCTGAACAGTATTTAGGAACAGAGCTAGTACGCGAAATGTTTATCGAGATAGCGACTAGATTGGAAGAAGAAGCAAAATACAGAGATGCTGAGAAAGTGCTGCTCGCAATTCAGGAACCAGACGTCGCCATTGCGATGTACAAACGATTGGAACACTATGACTCTATGATTCGACTGGTGGAAAAGTTTCACAACAATTTACTGCAAAGTACTCACCTGCACTTGGCACAGCAGCTGGAGGAGAAGGGTCGTCTTAAGAACGCCGAAATGCATTTTATTGCAGCTGGGGAGTGGAAAGCTGCCGTTCACATGTACTGCACCGCCAATAAATGGGAAGAAGGATACAGAGTGGCTAAGCAAAAAGGGACAGATGGGGCCTCGGACCAAGTGGCCTTTATGTGGGCACGCTCCCTTCCGACAGACGCAGCTGGTCGTCTCTTGACTAAAATGGGATTGGTGGAGTCAGCCATTGCTGTAGCTTGTGATGCTCGTCACTTTGATTTTGCACTTGAAATGAGTCAAGCAACTGGTAAAATGGCTGACGAAGTGCACCTGAAAATAGCATTGGCTTTGGAGGATGAAGGAAAATTTTTGGAAGCTGAGACGGAATTCTTGCTCGCTAATAAACCAAAGGAGGCGATAATGATGCATTCACATGCAGGCGATTGGCGGTCAGCCTTACGCATTGCCGAAAAACATTTGCCTGAATCGGTGAATGAAGTCCTGATGCAGCAAGCTGGAGCGGCACTAAATGTTCGCAACTATGCCGAATACGAGACCCTTTTGATACGTGCCGATCGTCCAGATCTTATTTTGCAACACTATAAAGAATACGAAATGTGGCCAGAGGCGATTCGCATAGCCAAGGAGTACGTTCCGTCTGCTCTGCCCGAAATTCAGCAGATGCAAATTCGAACGACACGTGCCAGTGCCTCCTCCAGCGATTCAAAGCTGCTTCTTCAGCATGCATCAGATTTTGCACGCAATGAAGAATTCCGAAAGGCGGCTGAATGCCTTCTGCAAATAAACTCATCTAATTCAGATTCCAAAACAGTGGAACGTGCCCTTGTTAGGGCATCAGAAATCTGCAATCAGTTTTTGGAGGGATCTGATGCAGTTGAAGTAGTTCGGGAATTGGGACCGCGTCTTGTTGAGATTAACCAAATTGGACCTGCCGCACAGTTGTATTTGGCCACTGATCTCCCCAAGGAGGCAGTTGACGTTTTTATTCAGTCAGACAATTGGGGTAAGGCTAGACGATTGGCCAAAGAAATTGACCCAAAATTGGTTGCATATGTTGAGCAACAGCAAAAAATGCGACTAAGGACCGAAGGAAATGTGGAGCAATTAGCAGACATCGATATTGTGGGAGCATTGGATCTTCTGGCGGAACAAGGACAATGGACTCGATGTATTGAAAAGGCGAAGCAGCACAGCAATCAGGTCTTACACAAATATCTGGCTCTCTATGCTAGCCAATTGATACGCGATGGTGATTGTACCAGTGCTCTGGGCGTCTATTTGATTCATGGAGCGCCACCAGTGCCACAGAATTTCAATATTTATCGCCGCATCGCTTTGGAGTGCTTTTCTTTGAGAGAACCTGAGGGTTCCACAATTTGGCGCGACTTAAGAAATTTTCTTCATCAGTTGGCTTCGAATTTCGATTCCACTGAGATGCAGGATCAACAAGCGCTCGACCACTTCGAGCAGCTACTTTTAATTGCTCACTATTACACAGTTCGAGCTGCATGCCGAGAAGTACCAGCACTGCAAGTGGTTGGAGTGCGGATTTCTGTAGCCTTGTTGAGATACACTGACACTATTCCGGTGGACAAGGCGTTCTTTGAAGCTGGCATGGATTTAAGGTCAATGGGTCGAGAATCCGAGGCTTTTGTTTTGTTGAATCATTATTTGGATGTTTGTGAGGCGATTGACGAGGGTTCTGGTAATTTGGTTGATCATTCAGACTTGTCATCAACGGATTTTCCTAGCTCAGTTCCAATTCCCGAAGCGATGCATTTGAAAAACGAACTTAACCTTCACGAGGAAGTACGAGAGTGGGTATTGGCCGTTAGTATGGATCAACGCGTTGATCAAGCGCTGCCCGTCGATGATCGCAATCTTTACGAGTCCAGTCTGGGATTGGCGGACATTGCGTGCATTGTGTGTGCGTATCCAGTTGCTGGTAAACAGCCCATAATTTTTCAGAGATCCAATCGACAGGCGAATCGTGATGCATGGAGCAAGTTGACGGTGGCAGCCAAAATGGCACCGCATACATCAGTGTCAGAGGTTATTGATTTTATTGAAAGATGGTGTGGATCTGCAAATTTTATTTCTTAGAATTCTAATTAAAATTATATTAATAAAACTGACAAACACGATTATATTATATTTAAATAAAGTGCATTGTAAGTGAATATATTTAATGTTTTAATTAAAAACACAATCTAGCCATTATTAGTTCTTCGTTCCCCGGATAACAGTTTTTGCCATTCTAGTGAATATTGAATAGATCACCAGCCGATGGCAACGGGGCGAGACCTCCGGTAACATCTGGCAATTGCGTCAAGTCTGGCAAATTGGTAAGATGATTGCGAATCTCCTTCTGGACTTCACGGACATTTTGTAGTTTGTTTTTGTATTCCTAAAATATATTATTTTAGGTTAGAATTTTCAAGTCATCAAAATGCGCAGGTCACAATGACTTATTCAAAAATTTCATTAACAGCCATAAGATATTTAATCACTTAAATCGTGGTATTTGTTAATTTCTCTTTTTTTGTGGTACAAATAAAAATTGAAGAAGTCATTGTCATAAATTCAATATCATAAAAGGAAAATGAGACATAAAACAAAAAATCATGTTTAAAAATAACTGGATTAAAATACATTCCAGGAATGCATCTGTCATTTTATTTAAACCATCCAAGCAAGGGTAGAAATTATCGAAATACAATTCTAGAGCAATTTGATCAATATAGAAGCGCACCTCAAGACGTTGTTCCGCTTGAGCAAGAAGTTCTTGTTGCTCAGCATGAAAATCCTTCAGCATAATTGTCAATTTCTTTCTGTCATCCATTTCTGTTACCAATCTTTGATTGTAGTCACGAAGCAACTCTACGGCCTGATTAACCTGACAGAGAATGGACAAAACATTAAAAAGCGGTTTTAAAAACACGCAAAAAAAACGTCTTACTTGTAGAACCAATTTTCCAGCAGCCTCTTTGTCCTCAATCTTGACAAGATATGACACATCCGATACTTCTTTTGGTAAATTGGCAATGCTCTCACGAACCACGGCATCACTGGACGCTGAATTTTCTAACAGAGTGAGCATGTTGATGAGCTCCTCCGGCTCTGGTGGATCACCAGTTGGAATATGTGGGCTCAATGTTACATGAGTCTCGATGGTGCCGTTCACCTCGATCGTTTCACTCTTGACCCGTTCTCGTGATGAACTTGACGAACTGCTCTTGTGCCTCTTGGACCTCGAATCTTGGTCACTTTCTTTTTTCGCGACTGCTTTGTCTTTTTCATCATGACGACGCTTTGACTCAAGTCTCTTCTTCTCCTCGGTGCTTTTCTCTGCTTTGCCCTTGTCCCCAGACATCCGCAGAGCCTCTTTGAAGTCTTTCATTGCAGCACCTTCGTAAACGCAACGCTCTTCCCAAACTATCAAAATTCTTGTCAAACTGGTAATAATTTTTTTATCCGTCTTGCACGTATCGTAAATGTGATTAAACGCGTCGAGCAACACCTTGCCGAATTCTTTGCCATACTCCGGCCCTTTTTTCTTACTATTTTGGATAACATCATTTGCCAAATACATAAATGTCAGTTTCTTATCCTCCTGTACTGGATGATAGAAAAAAGAAGTGAGGTTAGGTTGGGTTTCAGAAGAAAATTCGATCAAACAAATTTGTACGGTGTTTATACTTACTTTTCTGCAGCTCCTTGAACCAGGTCCGCACTATTGATACGTGGTGCTTGCGATGATGGATCAGCCACAGCGATAGCGTTTGGATGCTCTGCTGCGTCGCGTTCAACTCCAACAACTTTTTTACAAGTGCAGTTTCGGTGAAAGCGGACATTTTCGTTGAATCCAAGAAGTTTTTTTTTGGAGTTTTATTCTAGAACGTTTTCTTTTCACAAAAACATCAATATGGCATTAGAACATTCAAATTAACTCGTATCAATTGCACTTTTCACATTTATTTTTAATTAAAGCGGCACCGTCTATTTTAAATTAAAAAACAACCAATGGGACTGCACTATCAAAACGAATACTAGCAAGTAAAATTAATAAATTGGTTGCAGCTGTCAAATTAAATCGCAGTTAATTTTGAGGCGCAAGTATTGAAAATATATATATTTATACATTTTATATATATCAAACACCAGCGTTGCCGAAATTTAACAATTATATTGATCGACACAGTACCTTCGTTAAATTTAATTTAAAATTTTGAATTAATACCGTTTTGTGATTTAATTTTCAACGAATTATAAAAGTGCACACATAATATTTGTATTATTATTTTGTAAAAATGTGTGATTCTGTAAAAAAAACATAAAAAAGCTAGTAAAAATCCAAAACTTAAGGCTCATTTAGTACGATTCTTTTATATTCTATTTTAAACTTACCGTATTGACAAGAGTTAATAAATATTTTTACAATTGTTTTAAAAATATGTTTCCAATGAAAAAAACTTTTTGTATTTTTATATGGTATCACATTGAATTTTCAATAAATTTGCAGATTGCAGAATGTTTATATTTTTTAAAAGTCAAATGAAAAATTTACAATAAGCAGCCGCTCGAAAAAGTCTAATCATTATGCAAATTAAACCAGTTTTAAGCATTTTTTTTTATCTGGTCGGTGCAACTCTTTTTGGAAATAAATAGTGAAAAAGAAGTTTGGCAATGTAGCGAAAAAATAATTTTAATAAAACAGAAAATATGAATTTAAAAACATGATTAAGAATTTATTTCTTGTAGCAAAAAACTGATTCAACTTTAAATCGATCCCATTTTACATTCTACCCATAACTTTGAAGTCTTTATACCCACGAAAAGTGTAAATTTTTTTTTTTAATATTCAGAATAATATCATAATATAATATAATAATATTCTCGCAAAAAATTTCTTTGCGACCAGTTATCCTCATGTTCTTTACTTTATTAATGTTTATCGACGAGTCGTAAAATATATTTGATATTTTTAATTATTAGATAAATTATTGTCTATATAATTAATTGCGTTCTAAAGACATTGTCTTTTTGAAATTTAACATTTTTTAGTTTGTCAACAAAAATATTTTATATTTTTAATTAATAGATAAATTATTATCTATATAATTAATTGCGTTCTAAAGATACTGTCTTTTTGAAATATAACATTTTTTAGTTTGTCAACGAACAAAATAAAAATAAAATGGTTCCATTAGCTTAAAGCTTTTTTTGTTGCTCAATAGGAAAAGGAAAACCTAAGTTCATTTGAGGTTCTAACAACTATATCATCAAATATAAATAAACAGTATTTTGGGTAAAGTATTTCAACCCTCTTAAAGGCTACCTTGTCACTTCAGTTCAGTGACATTTCTTCAGACACAAACACTTTAACGACCTAGACATATAAAAGCGATTGTGAAATCGAGAGTACATCTCAGGTCCACCTGTAATTGTCCACACCAATGCTAAAATGAGAAATAATTAAACTTAGAGGTCAGATTCTTCAAAATCATTGTACTCAATGATGTCACACCACAATTCGGACCATTTTTTGAGCAGCAGTCACAAGACTTACTGAAATTAATTTTATGTTTAAAACAACGCTCAATATCAATCTTAAGCCACTCAAATATTCGGCCATCATTTGAAAAACAAACAGATTTCAAGATTTCCTGTAGTTTTTAATAAGAATTTTGAATATTAAGAGTATTAGAGAACAAGTGCATAAGCTTTTGGCATTAAATAATGTTATGATAAATGAATAATGCTCGCGAATTCCACTTTTAAAACCTTCATATTGACGGGTATTACCGGAATTTTTTTTTTTAAATCGTGAGTCTCATCTAAGCAAATCTCATAACCGCAGGTTTGCTTTAAATTTTGATTCAAATATGCATTTGCTTTCAAACGAATTCTTAACGGTTATTTACCTTGAACTTTAAATTGCAAACACGTGCCCACACCAAATTCACCAAGAACATATACAGGATTTTTATCGATATTTCTTCTATGATTTATACTATCACATAAAAAATTTGAAAAAAATACACAAAAGGTGGGTCTGCAGCATACGACGTAGTTTTAAAGATGACTCCTCTCTGAATGAATGTGTAACATTTACCGAAATATTTGAAGCATGATGTGTCTCTTCATCTGCATTTTGGCGACTTGTTGAAAGATTTGATGATCTGGTAACATCACAAAAATCCGAATTAACATCTGCTACTGTCTTGAGGGATCGTGTTTTGGCACGAGTCTTGCACAGACGACATACTCCTGCGTTTGACGAAATTCTTCAAGTTTCGCATAATTATGAGTGGAAGGACGTGATGATTATATATGGTAGATGTATCCAACATAATACATCAGAAACGAGTTCGAACAAATTAGGAACAACCTGTTGATGTCTCTTCTATCACAAAGTGAAAGTGTTGGTTGTCATGAATGATGTCTGGGTATTTAGTGAATTAATTAGTCAAATTGAATTGAAAGCGCCGACTTTGCTGCTGCTGCTGCGATTAATCATATTATGCTGCGTTCGTTGTGAGCATGTAGAATGGTTTGCATAATTATTTGCCCATCAGCACGATAATAAAACGGCCATATTGTTGGACATAGTGTTTCGATATTTTTTTGTGCTCCATTTGATGTGGGCAAAAAAGGAGAATTTTTTTACAGAAAACTCATCAATCTGAGCGGTCATATTTAAATGTATTTTCTGATGAACAGCAAAGTCGTTATCTACAACAAGCAGTTCCTTTTTTTACTTAAGCATTTGTTTGTGCTTATTCACATTATTTTTTTTTTTATTATTTGCTTATTTCTAATTTCTATATTTATCTGCTCGCTACACATTCGATAGAAAGCAAATTATTGGGACTAGCATAAAAACAGGCGTACGAACACTAGGGTCTTGTTTTTAACAGCGAATAGATTCAAAGTATTTAATTTTTATGAATCATTGATAATGTTTCTGTTCTAAACCAAGAGACATTAAATAATAAAAGTTAACTGTTATGCAGACAGCAAAGAAAACATTTTTTTTTTACAAAAATCGGTAGTTCTTGAGGGACTTTTTTGACCTTAACATGTTCATAGCACACATGTTTTTAGTCCCATATGAAATAATATAATAAATAAAATAATAATATAAAATATATAAAATATTTAACGACTCACGATTCATGTAAAAAAAAATGTTTTATATTATAACTCCTCGGCATATATTGCAGACAAGATACGCATAATTGATAACCACTTAACGAATCAAAAACCGTTTTTATAGACAAATCTGGAAACAAGATTACATACACCACCGCATATCGTTTTTATTTTAAGTAAATAATGCAAAATATCAATAAATCAAAAGACATAAGTCATAACTCATAACTAATCATGCCATTTTTCAAGGACATTTATTGTTTGAAAGCGTTACTCAGTTTCAAATCGGACAGATTGATGAAAAGCGAAGATGATCTGTGGTTTTTGCATGTTTCACCAATTAAAGATTGATTGATGGTTACATTTTTTGTGAATGCTGTTTTATCGAAATAGTTTAATGTTGCAAGTTGCACTAAATAATAATTTCTATTTAGATACAATAAAATTTGTAATTTATATATTATCATCTTCATTTCATGCCTTATTACATGCAACAAAAATATAAAATAGTTTTAACACTTTCACAGTTTCACAATTTATGAATTGAAGTTAGGAAACCGAAGGTTAAATTTTCACACGATTTTAAGCCCAAGGTGAAATCGTTTTTTTTTTTTTGTAATAATAAAACTGACTATAAGCGAGTATCTTTTGACATTGTTGTTCGAATTACTTAATAAATTGATAAAATATATTAAATTTTAAATATAAAGGTTTACGTTTCATGCCGAAGAATTATGAATCATTACTGATTTGATTGATTATTTATTTTTAAAGAAAGGAAAGTAAAGTAGTTAGTTTTTTTTTTGCAGCCAAACATTTTTTAAAGAAAATATATATAACATATGCACCATTGCTCAATTTAAAGCAATTTAGTTCAAATTTAAGACATTGCGAATATTTTCCATAAATTGAAATCATTTAACTTCATCTACAGAACCCTGCAAGTAATCAAATCACTTAAAAATGATAATTTAAGTATTAAACTATATTTTATACAATAAAGTGTCGAAAGCTCGTCTCAGGTCAATTTTTCAAATTCAAAAATTTTAAATTAGTAAATGTATGCAAAACACAAATCAATAATCGTAAATTGATTCTGTGGCCAAAAATGTTTCGGTATCATTAATTTTGGTTGTCGATTCTGAAAAATATATCAATTAAATTGACTCAATTCATCACTGTTCTTAGCTTAATACAGAGAACAAAAACTCAAAAAAAATGTAACCTCTGTTGAAAATTGAATTAATTGCGTTGGAAATGGAATACTCAGCATAGTCTCAGAATTTAATAATACATAATTACGAGCAATAAAATCTCATAAATTAAATAAGAAAATCTTATATGAAAGGAAATATTTGAAAGGTTGTACTGAGTCTGCAACAAATCTGTTTACAATGACTTCATGCAACAGAGCATCTTGCATGTGGTTTCTATTTCAGGTTTTCAATGTTTTTGTTGGACAGTCTCAAGATCCACCTCCTTCACTTAAAGACGCATCATAAAAATCCAAGGTTGTTGAATCTTCGTTATAAGTCTAGTTTAATTAAGATGATAATTACTGCAGATAAAGTTAAATTCTAAAGTCATAAATCAGGGTGCTTTTGCATTATTTATTGAGATAAATATTTTTGCATTGTAATTGCCACTTGGCGTCGCGTCGCGTCGTATAGCTTTTAATTTACACTAAGATGTCCGAGTAGTTTGAGAATGCAACTGAATGCACTTTTGAATCGGCCTTGTCACACATTTTGCTCGGGATTGCTTGTACAGCCCATAGTCAAACAAGTTGCGATCTGAAAAGCTGATGGGCAGGAGAGGGCACCATTACCTTTCCAACGCAGAAGAAATCTCTATCAATGCGTCGCATTGTTTTGATTACCACGAGCTAAATATGGCCGCAGCGCCTTACAGCCAAGCTCGCGTAACAGTCACTCAGTGTGGCGTCGTACTCGAAAGTTTCTTGCAAGCGAGTCAGACCCAAGCTACCACGTATAATTTTCCTTGAGTGGTGGACGAGACGCGCGATTTTGCAGCAGCGAAACACCGCGATCGTATAGCAGGCAGAGCGCGCCCGTTCTGCGACGATCTCTCATACACGGCGACACTGCCGCGGCCAGTAAGAAGTCGAATCTCATTGAAAACGCACCAAAAGTCGATTGCGCGTTTTCACGTAATTAAAGCGCACTAAATAGCGGTCCTCGTGATTGGTTTAATTGCTGTCGCTGTAGTTTCGCGTGTTCACTTTTACCTGAGTTAGCGGATATTTTTGTTTGGCAATTGTTGTCATTGCTTGGCGGGTATATCAATAGTGACCGGGCGGTGTGTCGTCGCGTATCGATCCTGCGGTTTGCGTCACACGACGAGTAATTGGACGGTTAAGCAAGTGCGCGCGAGTACAACTATGTAAAAGCACACGAGTTAAAGCTGTGCAACGAGAGCTTAAAGCTGCTTGCTGACTCGAAAGAAGTAGTCGCGTTTGGTCGTGTGGGTGAGCAAATAAGGCGCATCATTGTTTAGCTGCATCGTGAGTGAGAACATTGGCGGTTTTGTTTGTTGGCATTTGTTGGAGGCGCGTGTGATTTTATGCATCGCAAAGGACGCGAGTGAGTGTGAGTGTGTGAGAATTGAATTGTTTTGGGAATTTACAACTAGATCACAAATAAGACAAAGAAAATAATTGATTTTTACCAAAATGACACGTGCATTAGTATTTCTGTTTTGCATTTCAATGGCAACGACACAGCGCAGTGGAAACCTGGTTAAAGATCGCGGTAAGTTTCTCCTCATGTTTTTTATTTTTCCTACGTTTTGCCTTGTTTTCTTGTTGCGTTGAAATCAACGCGGTGACGATGTAACATTCGCATCCTCATAGTCACACACATGAACATAAAAATCCGTTATAAACCAATAGAAGCATTAAATTAGTATTTTACGATTAACAGAAAATTTGGAAGAAATATAAAAAGAAAAATCGTGTGTGTTAAAGAAATTCATCGAAGAAATTTCACTTTGCATATATTTCTGTGATCGGTGTCTGAATTCGAGAGATGTCTGATAATTATTATGCTGACTGATCCTCTTCAGTCTCCCCTGTCCATCAGCTAATCGCTGGCGCACACCTCGATCGTCTTCAGGGCATCTTCGCGCTGTCAAATCGAATATGCAAAGGCGCGCGCACGTATTTGGAGCTTTTGATTACCGCACTCCAGGAATTTTTGGAAAATCATTCGTTTATACACATGTGTTACGACACACCATTTTTATTGTTCAATGCATAACTACTGAATTTTAATGGAATTTGATATCAAAGTTACGATTTTGTCGATGTCCACATGCGTGTGGTTGTGTCTTGGTAGAAGCTGTGATCAGGCAAAACAACATTACTGCACCTTACTATATGATGAACGCGGACATGGCGGCGATCGATGTTTCCATCATCGTCTGACATTATCGAATTTGAATGGAATTTGATTGTTCCCGCCATTTATGAAGCGTGATTTGCAATGCGTGTTGGCAATTATCAATTTGTCAATTATGTAAACATTGTCGTTGTACGCCTTCTCGGATTGTTATGTTGGCTGCTTCGGTCAATATATTGCAAAGATTTATGTATATTAAATTTCAACGTAAAGATCATGCGGGAGAGAAGAATATGAGACGCGAGTTGCAATGAGACATTTTTAAATATTGAGCAAAACGTTTTTTCATAGAATATACAAAATATTTGTTTTGGTAAATGGCAAAGATATGTTTTTTATTTTTATATAAACGAATGGGAATACTATAATTCTCTCTTCGATTAAAAAGTTATAAAAACATTTTTTACTACGAAATTTCTATTTTCAACAGGAAACTTAATTAAGAAGGATTTTTACGATTTTTAAAATTAAGTATGAAATGCTATAAATTATTCAATATTTGTTTTAATGTAAATCAATCACCATAAATTACGGAAATCGAAGACGGAAATCAGTCGTAAAGTTTTATTTTATAAACATCAGAAATACTATTTGC
>JANSTS010007061.1:0-15253 GCA_026546915.1 Sylvicola fuscatus
TAGCATTTAGACGTATATAACTCTTACGCCGGCTCTCCCTGCCGCGTGTTTTTTACATCTGAAACATCGAAACCTTTTAACTTTATGGTATAATTATGTTTACAATAATTATACGTCATTTACATACATTATTGTTGGTATAATATTTAAAATTTCGATTAATTTAATTGTGGTTCAATTTAAGCAAAATAAAATGTAGGCCAGAATATTTAAAATTGACTCAGCGGTAAATAAAACCGCTCCAAAACAAATTTCCTCACTTATTGTAATTAAGTTTCTCATTGCACAAAAACATACCTACATAATAAGTATATAAAGCTTTTTGTGCCACCCACGAGAAGTTTTCCTTTTGAAGCTACTAAAAACTTCTGCAATCATAAACTTATTTATTTACTAGAATACGAGCTGCAGCTTGCAACTTTATAGTTAGTTTGACTTGAATCCTGTGACGTACGAGTAGCAAATATGTCTCTTCCACTTTGCAACTACATATACATATATAGCTTTCATTCAAAAAGTTTCGTGCAGTTGCTTAAATATTAACAATTTTCTACTTGCTACAGTATCGATCCCATTTTTTTTGGAATATCTCTGCAATAATTTATAATCAACATATTTGTTAAAACTGGTTCCTTCTAATTGAAAATATCGTATGTTGATAAAATATCATTTTATTGTCAAATGAGGCAGTTGTTTATCACCTAAACTATGCGACTATTAATCTCTCTAACTAATTAATGAAACTTATTTTTTAACATCCAAGATAATAAATCAAGTAATGAATATGTTCGTTGTTCAGTCCATTCCATTCTCATATAAATCCTACTAAGGTCTAAGTTAAATATTTATAAAACAATAGCTAAGGTATCTGTCGTGTGACACTACAGTCATAGTGTGTAATTTAACAGTAGAATATCGTACTTACCTTGCAATATGTACTTCATATCAACAATTAGGCAAATATTTCGAAACAAAATTTTATGGGAGAATGAATTGAATTGTAAATTTATGTGTGCAAATAGGTGTTAAAAGAACAATCTGCAACTTTTATAGTATTCATTACACACCAAAACAACGATATTGCTAAGTAATCCTCGTGTATTAAGCAAACGAACAAAAACGCCATACATTCATTGTTCCATTTTCAGCTTTCGTGATAATATTATAATAAATCGACAATAAAAGCACAAGTCGCGTTTTCACCATTTCGAATGTGCTAATCCTATCACCGAATTCGCAGCTTCATCCTGATAAACGTCACTACACCTCCCGAGTTCCCCAACCTACAACCCCACTCCCACCCACGCCGGAACACATACGCACAATACACGCATATTCATGCTTCTAAAACGGGTGGTTGATCTCAAAATCAATATAATTGGCTCTTTGCGGCGCATATTTTGCCTTTTTTAAGCGCGCGCAATTCAATATGTCATAGACTTACTGTCGCCGAATGAAATATGAATTTCCTTTAGGAGAAAAGCTCGCGGTTCGGTTTATGTTATAGGCGCGCGTTATTAAATGAAAACATCACAAATAACAAAGTTGTACATAAATCATTTTATTGATTTTCCGACAAAGCCACATGCCAAGTTCGACGTGGTATCCAAAAAAGCTAGCGTGAGGCGGCACATAATGCTAAGAAACGGAGCGGCGGGTGTACTTCGTCAGAAATTAGAATATCAAATTGAAAGAATAGGAATTGTGTTTTTGTATTCATTGAATACTGATTAATTCCAAAATTTTGAAAGTAATTTCCTCGTAAATACTATAAGATTTTCAAACCTTCAAAAAAATCAAAAACATTGAGACTCACCTAATTAGCGCATAACAACTTCTTGAAGCGGTAAAGTTTAGCTTTTTTTGATGAGCTCGTAACAGCATCTAGCGGTATGCAAAATTTTAGCTTGCACAATTCTTGCACCCGAAATAGCTGCTCTAAATAACACGAGTTTCTAGGCTTACCCAAGAGCTCCACTCTTCCAATACTTTATGATGACCTAGTTAGTCCTTTTAGCAGCGAGTGTGGCGCTGTAGTAAGCTATAGCAAACCATTACGAAGTGTATCCCTTTTCGTTTCAGAAAGTCTCTTCAGAGTACCGAACTCTTTCTTCGATGATTGCTATTAGCCAAGTGAAATTTGTTAACCGACCGAAATTTACAGAATAAAAAAAACAAAATTCCTAGCTTTCTCAACATGATACCGTCGCCAATTAGTTTTTTATTTTGCATTTTTATATTTTGCCGTTTAAATCGCATTCTGATATGTTGGTTTCCATTGCTTCAGAACAATAGAAAATCTCAAGGCAATCAACAATATTATTCATCGATACAAAAGCTCTAAAAATCCAATTTATATGCAAGAAGCAAAACACAAAGCTCCTACTCATACACATAACAAGCAGCGACAATAAGGTACGTAACAAATAATTTTAATTTATGCAAATTTTATTTATTTCTTATCTGCACCGGCATGCAAAACAAAAATATCGTTCATGTTTACGGAAAAATCAGAAATCTACCTCCCAAAGACCGGACTGCCCTCCTCCTTTGTTCACAATGATTTCATTCGCATAGTTATAATTGTGTTGCATGTTTCACAATATCAATTTTCCATAATTAGAAAAAACACTTCTTTTATGCTTCTGATTGCAGTGCCTTAAATAGTGTATAAGATGATTTTGAGAGCATTTAAACGAATTAACGCCCACTGTTTTTTTGGAGAACGATTGTTTTCTCATTTAAGATATGATCAAATAGGTAAACACAGTAGGTTTAATAGAGCATCGCGTTTCTAACCAAACATTTAAAAACCTTGGCTTTTGATGGTAACAAATTTGCACACCAAAATAGCATTTTTTCTTGCCCTTCGTTTTTACATCATTTCAAGACGATTGCGATTTTAAAGACTCAAAGTTTCACAACTGTATAGTATCATGTACACTAATCTTAAGGCGATTCTCCACAATAATGAATTACACACAGCAAATCGATAAAACAAATCTTGCCATTTAAAGCTGTGCCGGCGCGGCGACTGTCTGTCTACCCCCTTGTTACAGATCTTGGTATCTCTTAAGCTTTATCTCTCGGCCATCCTCATTTCTTGGCAAAATAAACACATAAACATAATTCACAAACATAAAAACAAATATTTACCATCCGCGTTTTTCTGTTTCTGCGTTTTCTGCCATTTCATTTTATCGTTTCAAGTACCAAGCATTTGGTTTTGTTGTTGATTTAGGCAATGGACGCTTGGGAAAAAGCTTTTCACTGTCGCTGAGCAAGACTGTAGTCTTCTTACACTTATTTAATATGTACACACTTTAACAATTAGGTTTACCAATACCAACGAAGTCTATAGCATATGAAACTGTGGTATGTCCAAAAACCTACGAATGTAGAATGTAATTGGCATCACAACCGTATTATGTCCATTAAAATTAAATTTATGCTCGCCATTTATTAATCGCACACAATCAACTTATCGATATAATAGCTAAGATTAAAAAGAGTATGGCGGCGCAATTGAATCAATAAGTCAATAAAACCTTTAACGCAGTGTTAGAGGCGACAGAACCAAAAAAAGAATTCTTTCAGATAAGATTTATTCCTACCAGTGCATGACATGAATATATTCGGTCAACGTTTTATGAGGGATGTAACATATGATTGGGTTGTAAAACGAATGCTACAAATGAATGGGGAAATATGTGCACGTACTTATCTACATGCAGGCTTATGTATGCGTATGTATATAATACTATTTGGTAATAAGAGTTGGCGCATCCAAAAGCCTTGAATATTCGCAAGAGATTGCATCACTTCGGTTCATCCCTGACAGTCGACGCGGCGCGGCCGCGGCGCATCGCGTTACGCCAGTAAGACATAAAGGCAAAAGATATCGCACTTCGGTGTGGTGGAAATGGTGGCAAAATTGATGGTGCGTTGTGTGCGCGAGGTCGACATCTTCAGTTTCGCTTCGCACTCATTGATTTAGGTCATTTGGAGTTGATAGTATTTCAAGCACGTATATTACATTCTTGCATTTCCAAAGAGAAACTGTTCAACTATTTTACTAGAATTCAATTCATGTAATGATGGCCTTGTTTTCGTTTGTCTAAATTCTTTTAAAGATTCGTTAATCAAATATACTATGTGAAAAAAAAAACATTTTTGTCTCGCATGTCTTTACTTATTAATCATATTTATATTTTTTATTTTTTTCAATTTATATTAAATTGACTTATTTCAAATCATTACTTAACATACGTAATAAAAAATCATGAGGTGTACAAATAAATAGGAAATAAAAAGGTAACCCACATTTTAAAGATCACTTAAATATTAATTCACACAATAAAACCCATCAGTGGCAAAGTAGAGGTTTATGTTAAATTGTTGCAAACTGATTAGTTTCGGCATTGTTCTTATTGAATTGATCAAAAACACATATGTAGTTTAAACTCATTGTTTTATTTTACAACTTTGTTTGGTAATGTCATTACTCAATATAGTTTAAACATTAAATACTCCATGCAGACACTAATTACGTAGTCAAATAAGTTATTTGAAATAAATGTAGAATATAAAGTACCACATAAAATAAACGTTAAGTGTTTTAAAATTAATTTACATATATTAAATAGGAATACATGAACAAAAAATGAATAAATAACGAGCAAAGTTTAAACTTTATGTCAATATAATGTGTTTAAATATGTATTGAACGGACATGTTAGTCAGGTAGTTTCGATAATTATATTTGCCATTCGTTCTTATTAAGAGTATTTCGAACGGTAGCTGATGTAAATCCAATTTAGTCATTCAATTAATCAATTAGAATGAGATATAAGTGCGTAGCACTAGAATATTGCAGCACTCGAATAAATGCTTATGAGAAACATAAATGTGTTAAAATCAATAATGAAACTAACATAAGTTGTGTATTTCATTATTAATACTTGATAATGCATATATATGGATGTTGAGAGTTTTTGATGTTTTTACTGTTCCTAATTATAATTTTTTTTTTAATTTATACATGAGACTCACTAATATTTACTATTGCTATGAACTAGATTTTCGACAATAACTTGACCTACAGAAAACAAAAAATTGTATTTTTAGATAGTTTGATTTTATAGTAAAATTTGGTTATGATCGGTCCAGCATTTAGTGCTCGGGGAGCAGCTGCACCATTGCGAAAATTTGCATTTTACAAATATTCAATGTAACATATACACAAATGCATGCACATGCGTTCACAACAACTATTCAAGATTTCAAGCCTATGTCGATTTTAGTGGATTTTGAAAAAAAAAACTGATCAAAAAAAGGCAAGAAAATTGATGAATATTTGAGTGCGTTTTTTTTTTTATCCAATTTTTAGTGTTTTCATAAAAACAAAACTGGAACTTAGTTCGTAATAAACTGTAATTTTCGTCTTTATTTGCTTCAAATTCGCCACCGGCTTACTTAGTGAAAACAAAATTTTAATATATTTTTTTGGTGTTTCCTTAATACATGTAAATAATTTTATCAAGGTCCATATTTTGATCAACACCGCAAAAAAATTAACTCTATTATCCATGATTAAATCACGTAACAATAATTTAATAATATTATATAAACATGTTCTACTTAAATATTGGAGTTATCCGCCACAAAATTAACTGTTCAAATTCAAAAATGTTTGATTTTACACTTTTTTTAAGGTTTATTTTTCAACAAGTAGTTTTCAGCATTTCTCGAGATAATATTGAGACCAACAGAAAAATACCTTCAATTAATTTCTTCTTTTGTGGAAGACACGTGTGCAATACTATGGCGAATTTGCACCTTTATATGCTACACTCAAATTGCAGGTAACTGCATGAAATGGACCTAAGAGTTGTACGTAAAATATATAAACAATTGATCATGTATTCGATATACACAAGTAGTATTTCTCATCAGTGTATCTAAGTTTCAAATAATTTAAATATTAAAATGAGTTTATAAATTTATTCTTAGACATCGTTGTCAATAAAGGTGGAGCAATGTTTGTTATTTGGTACAATGTTACAACATTTGACTGATGGTATATTCTTTTGGGAGAAGTTAGTAATTTTTGATCAACTTTAAGATACAGTACATGAACTTTTAATGTTTAAAAAGATATTTTTTGTAAGTCAAAGAGAGCAAAGGAGAGCAAATGGGTGGAAAATTGTTTCCACAAACAACATGAAAAGTTTGTCGTCTGAATTGAACTCATCCTTGAGAATTGTGCCGGTGGAGATGGATTAAGCTTGTAACACGCATTTAAAGGTATTGGATTTATTTAATTTTTGTACGACAAACCATCAACATTTATTATGCATTTTAGATTTTTTTTCGTTATTACTGATTTCATAATATTTGTCTTTTGATAATTTTTCTTTAAAAAAAAAATATTTGTAACCCGCATAAAAACCCTAATTACTATTAACTGCTCATTAAGTTAAGAACCTGTATTTAGAGACTTTTTATTCAATTTAACATAAATATTTTTAAACAATGTCTGTCTGTTTAATTTTTCGCACCATTCATCAATGTAGACTTGAACGACAACCATACAAAAATAAAAAGATTGCAATACTACAGTGTGATGAAAGTACCCTTACTCACACTTGCAGTACTGATCAGGCTGAAAAAACATAATCAATAAAAAGCGCCTGTTTAAATACATGCAAAACAGGTCTTTTTCATTTCAAGTGCGCTTTGAAATTTGACTGCATACGATGCCACCCGTCGGCGAAATTTACCCCAATCAAACGTCTATTGTTTCCGACCAAAATCAACATTTTATTTCACACCAACTCATATGAAATAGACATGCAGTGGCATCGGTGCTCTATTGTGAGCGACATTGTGTAAAACTTGGGAGCATGAGCTTCAATTCAAATGCACATAATAAAATAGTAAGGCTCACACTGATGAAAATGCTTGATTATAAACAGTATCAGCAGCCAACTAACAAACAGTTCCATCCCTTCACTCGTATGTTTAAACACACAATTAATTACTTCAGCTGATAAAACACATTTTATGCACATATGCATGCGTGTGCGAGCCTCAAACCGAATGTTTCACACATACAGTCGTTAACGGCGCAGTCGAGTTTCAACAGTGTAAAAACAAAGGGTTTAATTGTAATTTCATTGTCTAATAAAACGTGGAATGTTGAAGGTGTTCTAGAACTTTGTACATTATGTACATTGTAAGCTTTTGTAACAGCATTACATGTAACTAAAAAATGTACCAGTGTTTGTTTTTTTTTTTCCAAATCAATTCACATGTAGTTGTGTAAACATTATGTCATTAAATTGACGGTACAACTGGTCTGGCCGTTTTCGGTTAAGCAAACAGAAATTTTAGATACTAACACTTAATATATTCAATATCTTAATAATACTAGTATTACAAAATTTATTTTGTCAAGTTAAGTTGAGGAATATTTGACAAGCAAGTACCAAAGATCTTCTCAAATTGACACTTTGCTACTTCACAACACCACCAAAACTCCATCATCGTGTCGTTTGACGCAAAAAGTGCAGAGTCGTCCAACGCAACAAAACGGTATGTTAGGCAGCCCATAATAAGGAAGTGTATGTGGAAGACTTTATGGTGATGATGCTAAATACGTCAGAGAACAACCTTTTTGTGGATGAATAATTCAGATTAATGATATCAGACGCAGTTGCTACATGAACTCTCACTATCGAATTAGAGCCGAGACTCTTGAGTCTAGAGTCTTTACTGCACTAGACACGGTGTACATAACATGGTAAATTCTCTTTTAGAGCTATACAATAATGAAAATATGAGGGTAAACAGCCACCAAACTCAAGAGTATAGGCTATTCGCTATATAAACAACTACAATAAGAAAGCATTATTATATATATATATATATATGTACAATAATCCAAAGCTCGTGTTTACAAATACTCCAATGTTCTTTCTTATTGTTGGGTTTTTATTTTTTCTTGAAATTTGTTGGTGCTTTTTATTATTTACATAGCAGAGCTTGACGCTTAACTTTACCTATTTAACTGAATTCTGAATTCTGGAAATGTAAGTAATACAGACGTATGTTGTGTTACAACAACGTTTTAAACAGTTTTATTTATTGGGTTGCAAAAGAAGAAAAGGAGCCAAATAACATAATTTAAAGGTTTAGGTTTTTATAGATTCAAAATTGAATGTGAACTTATATATATTTTCAATTAATTTTCAATTGTTTATTGAAACACCATTTTTGATTTTCTTATCAAAATTGGAAGAGAAAACAATACACGAACTGGTAAATATGCACATAACATGGCTTGGTATAAACGCAATTTAAACAAAGCTTTCAGTGTCAGTATTTTTCAGGCATAAAAATATGCGGCAGAGAGAGCTTTTAGGTGTGTCCGTTTTCAAAGATAAAATTCTCAACTCCGTTGACATTGAAAAAATGTTTGTATGACCTTCACATTTTCAGCAAAGATGTAGGATTGTGGCGACCGGACTGACAGACCAACAGAGAGATTTTTTAAGGCCACCTTTTTGGGATCAGGAGGTGTCAAAACGTTAGAATTTTTTGTCGAAAATGTCAGATAACAAGATAATATATATTACCACCACATCGTTTTTTTGTAAAAAAATCATACTTTATTGAAATTTGTATATGACAAATTACTTATTACTTAAAGACTATGAAAATAATAATTAAGTACATTTAGTTATCAAACTGTTGACTGCAACATAAACAAACATACACGAAATGTTTTGCCCAACTGTTGCTTTGTGGATTAATACCTAATTGATGTGCAAATTATCTAAGCCCTGCGGTGCATCTGATCTTGTTGTACACCGTTATACTTCTGGAGAATGGAAATTGAATTGTAGCAAAAGTGATTTATCCCAGAAATTGGATTACACAAGCAACAGTACATTTTGCCAACAATGTGAGTATGATAATCATTGCGCTGAAATAAGTTGGTTATAGAATTCGAGTGGCACATACTTGCTTCCAAACTTTGTGTGTTTTCTTCCAAGTGTTTATGTGCAGACTGTAACTACGAGTATATGCATTAAATTGCGGAAGCTTTTAGAAGACTTGTCAATGATAAATTGTTCGCATTATGACAAAATAGGAATTTAATCATTCGACAAAATGTTTGCCCGGTTATTGCTCAGCTTTCTCAGGTCATTGCAATTTTTTTCTCTTTTATAAACCGCCAACATTTTTTCATATATTGTACAAATTTGATCTTATTGTAAATATTGCAAAAAAGTTGAATAGAAAAATGTCTGTAACCCAAAAGTGTTTGTTCGTCTGTCTGTTCGTTATTTTGAAAAACAATTTTTTCATTACAGTCTCCACAAATATAATATTTTTCTCATAATATAATTTCTCGAGAACTAAATAACAAATTTAGTAAAACTCCGTGTACTTTTTGTCCATGATTTCCATAATCAATATCGCCCTTACAATTTATATGGGACTTTTGTTTTGCCCGCAAGCTAAATACTAGCCTTAAGACTCGAAAGCTTTATAGGTAATATTGTCATTCAATCATTTTTTGCTCAGATTCCATATTTATTGCCTATCTGTCTATGCGATCTCTTTCACTACATCGCCTTCGAAAAATACTCTTATCAAACTATACAAAGTCAACAAAATATACTTTGCTCTTGACTCATGACATTTTTCAAAGACCCATTCAAACAAAATACTAATCCTAAATCCAAATCTATCAAAGCAAACAAAAAGATTTTGCTTTTATAATCCTTATAAATATTCTCACTTCATAGTCGGCGTTCGTTTAATGTTTCGTAATTTGCTCAGCGAAAATTATAATAACCAAAAGGATTTAACTAAAAATATGGATTTAAAAAATGTTCGGTAACTGATTGGGATTGGGCATGGTTTAAAAGCTTATATTTAATTTTGCCTTAATGTTTTTAAACTTCCCACTGATTGACAAAATCTATTACTTATATGATTTTCCAAATTAATCATTTAACTTAATACGAAGCTTACTAAATCAACGTAAAATCATGCAACACTAATTCTTTTTCATTTTTAAATATCTTTCCAGTAACAAAAGGCATACAATTAGTATAAGAATTTAATATCCTTTAGAATCCACAGTGTCTGTGATATTATGACCTTTGAAATGCATCGAGAAGATACCCTGCACTTCAATTGCTTTTTATCTTTTTCTAGATATTTTACTATCAACGGCACAAATTTGGAGATTTCGGTTGTCAATACATATTGTGAAATGCCATAATATACTTAATAGAGATTTTTGTACTTATAAATTTATTTTGAGATATTTTTATGTGACATGTTCAACAAATTTCAACAAATTTTCTGCCTCATCGCCAATCACTATCAATAGCTGAATGCAAAACTTAAACACCACAAATTGAACTGAAGGCATCACATAAAAACATCAAGCACCAACAAAATTGGTCTTGCCATTTCATTATATTCATAAAGATTGGTTATCAGTTATTTCGTTTTCTCGCATGATTTTCAATTTGAAACAACAAATCGGAAACGACATATTTTCCGTATTGATTTTCTACACCAGAATGTTTGAGAAATACATATTCGATATTGGAAACAGCAAACATGTGATAAAGGTCACAACAAAAAGTTTTAATTATATTGATTTGTAGTCTCTTTTGTTAAAAATAGATTTCGTAAATTTTAGTGCTACAAATGTCATATAAACGTATACAGGAGTTATAACTAAATATTAATCAATTGATTAGTTGTCAAATAATTTTTTGCTTATTTGCCTAATTTAAACATAATTCAATTTATTCACAATAATATGTCCTCAGTGAACATTTCATAAGCATCGGTTATTGGAATGTCAGAGTTGACAATCAAAGTTTGCCAAGTCATAATACACAAAATACACAAAACATTTACATTCGGCATGTCACAGCGTTAGCTGCACTTTAGAGCCAACCAAATAATCAATATAATTTTTTTTAAATTTTAAACAAAATCAAATATGATGACATTTATTATTCAGTCGCTCGTCTGCGTCACAAGAACTTTTTAACTACAAATCAAGGCATGTTTGTAAGCAATTGTAGTTTGGACGCTATGATTTCAGAGATTATCTTGACTCTAAATAATTATACCAGTTCAACTTTCAAAATGAACATTCAAGAATTCTTAAATACACTTCACGTAATACAAATCACCTTAATATAATTCTGGGTATACTAAAGCACAAGTCCTGATGAGAGCGCATTACACTAGCAACATGATGTCAGTTTATTTCGATGTCGCATTGAAGACGATCGATTTGATTAAATCTCTAGTAGAAATTTGTATTCCCCGTAGAATGATCGAATCGACGATGTAAAGGAAAAACAAATTTGCTTTATTCAACATGGAACTGGAAAGATAATCAACATTATTTCTTTTTATTCGCGGAGCTTGCTTCCAAGTTAAGAGCCGAAAAACAAAACGGGAAGCAATATTTCTACAAAAGTAGCAAATTTTCAATATTTTCTGCCTGTAGTAGCTAGTTTATTTTGAATTCCTGAAAAAAATTATCATTTAATAATTTGAAAACTTTGACCTAATTACCACGAAAAATGGATTAAAAAACTATAACTAAAACTTTATAACAAATAATATATAAGGGTCTAAAAAACGCTATTTCGCCGGAAGCGTCTGCATAAGACGACTATGTTCGGAATTTTCTTTTGTTTCCATTTTTGAAATTATTTTTTATCTTTTAATATTTATAAGGTATATTTATAGTATTTATTCTCTCTTTTGTGCTTTTTTCTGTGTCGCTTTTTTATTTTACAGAGATTTTAGGACATTCGTTTCTCAAAAAAATTAAACAAGAATCTTGCCACTTTTATGACTATCAGAAAAGTTTTAGACTAGAAAATATCTCTGGCTTACCTCTAGATTGAACTATCCACATAGAGATACAGAAATTTTCGAACCAAACTACTAAATGTCGAAACTTTCTCAAATTATTCACAGCGGCTGTGGTATCCCACCATACTAAATTATAACAATTTTTGTTTAAAATGAATTTAATTTCAAAAATGTTTTCCCTTTACGATGTATACGAGTAAGACGGAGAACACAGCATTATAAATAACAAAAACTTTTTCTCTTAAAGAGTGTAAAACGAAAATCTGTAAAATTGCTTCTTTTTAGTAATTTCCATTTGTAACATTTAAAGTTAAATTCAAAAATGGCTTTTAGTTAGAAGTGTAAAGATTTAATCAATACAATTACACTCTTTTCATAACAAATTTTGCGGTATGGGAATACACTTAGACCAATTAGCCATGGCCATAATTGAGTGTTGTCAATTGTAATTGTAATTTAAATTTTCGTTATATTTATTTATATTGCTTATAAATATTTTATTTTTTATAATATTTAAAGTTCATAAATGATAAGCAGTTTATCATCAACATACTCATAGCATCGGTTAGAATTATAAAACTATTCTGTTACTTTAGAGAAATATACTCCTTGATGTACGCATACGCTTCGAAAATAGGTCAACCTATTAAAACTAATTTTATGCATTTCAATGCACTTTTTATGATTACAATTAAAACTATTATATAAAGTTAAGAAGAATAAAGTAATGTAAATACAACAGAATATGCATATAAATAAAAATAAGTACTCATAAAGTTGGTTTAGCTACTTCAATGAAATTATCATTTATCACCGCAGTTTAAAATGTCAATATTAAATAAGTGAAAAATCCACTAATAACGGCACAATATTTTACTAATAGAATTACAATAATCATGCAACATATTGTGCTTTCATTAGCATTGTCATTTGCATTTACCCTAATAACGATCGATTAACACCTCCAACAATAAAATTATGTTTCATTTTATAAGAGAAATGTTATTATGTTTAAAGTGACATTTAGTTTAATAAAATGTATTGGATTTTGTAATTGAAGAACATGTTTTGAATTCAAAAAAGTTAAACAATAAAATTATAAGTTTTTCTAGTTTTAAAGTCTTCAGAAGTATATCGGTGACTGATGACTCTAAGAAATTTATATTTATTAATCATAAAGCTTTATTTAAAAAATTTTTATAATACTTAATTATACTCCTAATATCTTTTTTACGAAAATTTGTTGGTAAAAGTTATAATTATACAGTAGTACAATGGTTTTTTTTTAAAGTTTTAATTCCCTAGTCAATTCCATCACATATTAGTATTTCAATGCTTTTTATTTTACATATCCACTTCGGTTTTGCCTCCCTCAGAGACTCCTTGTCTACACAAAATACACAATGGATGCATTATATGGCCAACCATTGTGGGTTATGCTTGCTCATAGAACCCTTAATGTTTTAATTTTTAATTAGGCCGAAATACAATGGAAACTTGACTTCTGTCCGCAGTCATCGGAGTTAAAACGCTCTCTTGACTCTTGACTCACTAGCCAATTATAATTTCATTAAATGGAAATGCGTTACCCAGATTTTTATATACATTTTCTTCCCTACAGCAATGAACGAAAGCCAACAATTTGACTTAAAGGTTATATGTTCTTTGTCCGAATAGTGAATAGTGTTTATCGTGCTTTTAACAATTGCTTTTGGTAGTTTTCCAATTTTATTGCGAATTCTTTGATGGCAATAATGATGCGTTGCAACATGAAATACAACACGATTTTATGCACAGCAGTTTTTTTATTAAATAATTAAATTAATAGAATAAACCGTAAATTGTTGCATGGATCTGTGAGAAAGTATTGTTGAAATCTTACTGCAATCAAATTTTGTGTACGCCTTTGAAATATCATTGGCTTATTTTTATCGCTTTTCAGTAATGCATACTACCCATTAAACCACAGTTTGTTTACATGTTTCGTTTTAATTAAGTATACATTCAACAAAAAAATTTCTGTTAAAACAATATTCTCATTTTCCGAAAATCTTGAATGTTAAAATAAATCATTATCTCCACTCGTCGAGAAATCTCAAAGTGAACCTATCATCATTTGCACTCGACTAGAATATCAAGAGTTTGTAAATATACACGCAAAATATAAGTGATAACAGCAGTATTGATGTTGAATCCACTAGGCTAAACCTCAAATCAGAGAGATGGATCCTTCCAAGCGGAAAAAAATAATGGCACTTGTCTCAATGTGGATAAATATCTGGCATACAGCTAAATTGTATGCGGAAATAAATCGATGATCATTTAATATTTCACAAATCAATTGACAAAGTTCCTTGAATAATTGGTTACATCATAATTTTCGGTGTGTAATTTTGTAATTATAGTGATTGACAAAATGCTGTAGTATCGGGATATATTAAAGTGAAATATTGTTAAATTATCAATATCGACCGATTTTTAATATCTTTTAAAAAAGTTCACGTAATAATATTTTATACATAAATAAATTAAATATAAATTTTTTTTACCAAATCAATTGCTATCATCGAAGACATGAACCTATACGGTTAATGCAAACTTGAATAAACTTTATGTGCTTTAGCTCATTCTATTAACAGGGCGACAATTATAGGATTCTACGAGTATATAATTCCATTTAAATGAATTATTTATAAATAAAAACACTTGAGTTTTTTTTAACTAATACATATATTAAAAAATTATTAATTAACTAAAATCATTATTCTTTCCATTAGAAAATATATTTAGAAAAGAGACTATCAAAGTGAAGAGTATCTGTCTAATAGATGATGTATGTATCTTAAACACTGTTTCTATTCACTTCTTATATCCTTAAGTTTAAGAAAACTTAACAATCTTTGAAGCCTTAATTTAAGATTAACAAGAGAGAAGTAACTATGTTTAACTATATTTAGCAATGTCAGTTTGTATATGCTATCGGGTACAGAAAATAAATATTTCCTCACTTCAGTTTATCACAAATCCGTACACGTTTTATATAAATTTTTATATTCTTACGTTTAGCCAAAATTTCTAGATTATCGAAAAACAAAACGAGAAGTTATCATTTTTTTAGCAATTTTAATTATGAAGCATGAACTGAAATATTTATTTTATTACTCAAAATATATTTTTTAATTAAGCTGAATTACATTTTGCTATTATAATCTAATAAAAGACAATAACATTTGCTAAACAATCAAATCATGTAAACTTACTTTGGTAAATTTTTAGTTATATACGTCCCACAAAGATCGAACATTTTTTTTCAAAAAAACGA
>JANSTS010007062.1:0-15252 GCA_026546915.1 Sylvicola fuscatus
CACGGACTATGGCAGGTGAGTCCCCTTTAATTTCGTTTTTTGTTTCATAAGTTTCATAAGTTTCTTTATTAATTAAGCTCAATTCTGTCTCATTCACGATTGAATTCTTGAACGTCTTCAAAAACTTGAATAATTTTACTTTTGAGTCACAAAATTAATAATGACTCATTCAATTTTTTTTACTCCACACACGTTATTTAACTTTGGACTTTATATAGCCGTGAGGCGACACTAAGCCAATAGACTTCACATTTTAAGTGTGAACATACATTGTCTGTCCGCTATAAATGATCAATGTTCATACAATGTCGCCGCATAATTCATTCAAGGTTACCCGAACTTACGCCGCCGTCAGTCTGCTATTCAGCTACCCAAATCGATATCGAATATCGCTTTAAGAAACTCAATTCGTCTATATATAAAAAGGACATTAAATATAGAACGCAAAGTCGAGAATTGATTGACGGAAATGAGACCAAAATACAATGGCACTCATCTCCACGAGTACACGAGTGTCTAAAGTATGGCGAAATGGTCAGCTAGACTACTCACCTTTGAGAAAGGGTAAATCCTTGTTGCCTACACACGAGACAGGAAACTTATTCAATTAAGATCACAATCACACAGTCCGATGGAATGTAATTCTTGTAGCGACTTATTGCTGTTTGTTGGCCGCACTTCCGCTAGTTAATATGCGATTCAGTATGGCAATAATTACCAATTTGTTTTCGTTAATTTTATGTGTAATTTTAATTGACACAGTGTTACAATTAGTCCTTTTTTTCTTTCTTCGAATTCAACCCACTCACAGTTCACAACTTTAGTATGTCTTTGCTGTATTGACTAAAATTCAGATTGTCACTTTTGGAACACAATTTTTCACTGGCTTTGTGCTCTGTTTTTTTGAATGAACTAACCAAAAATGCTGATAACTATAAACGGCCAAATTAACAACCGACGTACTCAAACAAACGTGAAGTGTGACAACAAGAATATTGCTTTTAATTCAAAAAACACAACAGAGAGAAACTGAAAAAAGCCTTTACCGATTTAGCTTTTCATTTGATCTGTCAACTTTTCAACATACAACTACGAGGCCCATACAAACGATCTGAACTCGCGTATGTGTTACAATTACAGCAAACGCGCGCGCTCTGAACATTTGCTGGTCGCCGTCGCCGCTCTCCGGAGTCCGGAGTCCGGAGGCTTCTTGCCTCATGCATTTTGCTACGAATTCGGGCACACGTAGCATACACTCGCCCAGTACAATGGGAAAGACTGAATGCGATATATGTTGCCCGTTCCCGCCCTGCGCGCTTCAAACGTCATATATATGTACATGAAACTGACGCATCCGCCACCAATACATAAGTGTTTGTACTTTGGCGTCGACGCGCCCGCGAATTGTGACTTGTGTCAAACAAAAGCATTTGGGCTTTTTCCAACATCAATATTGTATAACAGTTGCAAGAGCTTTCGACAAAACTTTGCTTTGAAAGGACCGAGCTTATGCTAGAGCAAATAATTAAACAGTTTAATTTGTTATATTTGGAACATTTAAAGATTTTAAACTCTATTAAAATTTATAAAAACTATTTTTAAAGAAATCTTACCATAATTTAAGCTTTTTATTCAATACACGAACCAAGAAATTTTATGGTTCACAAAAAAGTTAGTTCAGTGTTTATTATTAATATTGTCATCATATCAATTTTTTCATTAATTTTTCATCTCAATCCTTAGCTTGATGAAAAATTATTTCAAATTTGCAGGTGCATCTTTAAAATCAAAGTCTTTTACAACATCATAACCAATAACTCGACGCTGTCGTGTGTTTATTTCTACTATGAAATTTCTAATTAAACAACAAATCGAGAAAATATTTAATGTTTGACAACCCCCTCAAATCGATAAATCCACAAAAAAATCAAAAATCCTCAATAAATATATTATGATGATGAGGAAATGTTTATACATCGCCACACGATGCCATGTGATTAATTATTTATTGCCGTATGTTTGTTCATGTTTTGAGCTAAAACAAACAATTATAGGATTATATCAGCAATTTAGCTACAAACGGAATAAATGCTCATGATACTAAAGATTTAGCAAAAAATTTAGAAACACATAATTGCATATCCCATGTAGATGTACATGTATGTTTTTTGTGCAGTCAAAATGCTCCTACATTGATCAAATGCGGTGACTTTAGAGTTTTTTTTTAAGTAAACGCCTGTACAATCGCCTCAACGACGCTGGCTATATATACACTTATGAATTGGCTGAAGCCGCGTCAACGAAACACAAAAGGTTATGTGGAATGTGAATGTATGCGCAATGTTGGCAAGAAACTTTGCGGCTCCGGTGTGCGCAGGCAGCCCGCAGCAATGGAAGCAAACGGATTAAGCGAACTAAAAGTTGGGAAAAGTAAAACACTAAAATGATTGAATAAATTGCATGGCAAATGCCTTGCATTCGCGCGAGCGCGCGCCTCACGATTACGCAAGACTAGATGCCTCTAACTTAAGCAAATGCGCTAAAGCTCATTGGCACAATTACGGCACGAGGAAGATGACGCGAAGTGTGCTTTACAACAACAAAAAACAAAGTACATGTTTGTAATGTTAATGTTGCACAAACACACATGCACTTTTTCAATTTTCATTCACTCTTGTTGGCATTTTTTGCCCAGCACGACGAAATATATGGCTGATAATCTATGGTGCAAAAAAAAAAGGTAAATGCTTCTCAAGCAGATTTCCAGTGTGATCATAAACATTAAAGATCGTAACACTGTACATCAGTGGCTTTGCTATGGAAATGGTTAATATATGATTTAATGGTCGGTGGAAAGCTTTCGTTTTTATTACATGAGCAATAATGTCGCGACGGAATTACCTTTGATGATACGTGTCTACTAAGAACAGGTGAAACCACTTGATTGGCAATTCATTTGCCATTATTGAGATAAGGGCTTAATCAAATTGTTATGGCAATGTAAAACAGGTTTTTTGGGTTCATTTTTAGTTTTGCACAAATATTGGAAACTTTAACTGGTTTCATCCAGTGATTAAAAACAAAAAGGTCTCAACCTTCATAATCTACCTTTTATTTGCATTTCTTTAAGTGAAATCATTTGAGTAAACACTAACATCCATTAATTTGAATATCATTAATTTGTTAAAAGAGCGGAAATGCTTTTTTTTCGACCTAATCAAATTTCGTTCATTCACAAATTCTAATCTATTTAATCAATCCACATTTTTTTACATTTTGAAGACTCGTAAACAGCAAAACATCTCCATAATTACTTACAATGATAACAGCTATAAAACTAATGGCTCATTCGACAGTATTTACAAGATCTTTTCTACTTTTTGTAAATAGATGTTCCATTGATAACAATATTTTAGCACTTTATGAATTTTCCTGTTTCAAGAAATAGCGACTAAATTAAAAACTGCATTATAAAATGTGTTATCACACCATCGCGACAGGAAACGGAATTTCTTTTTGCTTTGTTTTAATTCACTTCAACTGTATTTACCGCAAACTCTTTTCAGTGACTCGGCGAGTTCGTAGCTGTAATCAAGAGCCCCGAGAAATTGAAAGTGATAAGATAAGGTTATCTGTGTCAATAAGTCCGTATACTGTCACACTAGTTTGCAGCTCATATGATTTCAGATTGAGACAATTATAAGTTAATCTTTACAATTAGAAAATTAGTATACAGCTGATAAAAAGAATTTCAAATAAAATTAATTTTATTCTTTGAATTTTTAGTTTCTCTATAAGTTAAGTTAAGACAACCATTTTATTTTATTTAATAATTCTAATGAATTTTAATACATTCACTCATGCTCAAATAAGAAATGTTTTTAATTTGATTTGATGAACTTTTGTTGGAGGAAATTGTTTAAAATCGCCAACAAAGATTTTGCAAGAATCATCCAAAAGGTGGTAAATTTTTATAATTTCCTGATCATAGTTTTAGCCACAAATAAGGAAAAACAAATGCTTAAATCCAAGTACATAACTAATTCCGCATAAAACACCTAAACAAAGAATTTGTTGGTTAAATGCGCACAATGTAAATCTCTTCAGACGGCACAGAGTGTACATATGATACTGTAGAATGTACATTCTACACATGGCTATGTAAATTAAGGAAGAGACGCGTGATAATATTACCATTTTGGGGCTTCAAAGCACTTGCATTTACCAAATTGTGGCAATGAATAACAATTGAAGGAGTTTAAAATAGCTAAATGGATTCTATTTTAATAATACATATGGTACTCGTAAATGATAAGAAATGACGCCGTTTTTTTCGAATCGAATGTCTAAAAGAGAGTATATGAAAATGTACGATTCACTACTAAAAACAGTTTTTGTCATCGCTGGTGATCAATAAAAACAAAACAAAAACTCTTGATCTTGATATCTTTAACAATAAGTATTTGCCTTAATGAGCAAAACGTTTTTAATTAATGATAAATGCAGTTTTTAGTCTATAGCTTAATCTTGAAACCAAAAAATACATATAAATATAAACATAAATACGCTTATTTCTCATCTTTAGTTGTTTTCCATTCAATGTTGAAAACCAAATAACTGAATTCGGAACGACTTGGAGGACAGAGCAATGAATTACTGTCACCTGCTTAGCTTTGCTTGAGACGTACATTGGATCCCGTTAAGTAACCAAAAGGCGCAATAACATTTCGATTCCATTATTATTCATTGCAAAAGCATATTATACGCACACCATTTTTTAAGATATACAATAAGAAGGGAGCATAATCGTAATTCATACATATAGTAACAAAATATTTAAAATGGAAAATTGGAAAACCTAGTGCTGTGAGAAACATGTTGATTCGGATTGTGTGTCTGACATGTTATCAAGGTCCTCTGCTACAAGCAGTATCATTGTAGACTCTGTATTGCACGTTGCTCGAATGTGACACAATTTCTTAAAAAAAACTTGTGCATATTGAATTTGACAAAGTATACATATGTTTTTAAATATTTATCAAATTCAATTGACGAAATGATCTTGAAATGTAAAATGATCAAAAAGATAAGTTTAAAATGAAAGATAGGTGTTTGCTGAATTTTTTACCAAATTATGGATATAACATTAATATATACTTCCTAATGCAATTAAATGTTTATATAAAAGTAAACCACATCCACTTAAACCTTTACAAGTTCATCAAAAGGTAATTTTGTTTTCCTTTAAGTAGTTTCATGTTTGAGTACGAAATCAATAGTGAAGCTGTGCGTTAAAAGTCCTATCCGACCAGCTTTCTTACGAACGTGTTACTTCCGATTGGGTACAGAAAGGAAAAATTAGCAATTTAAAGACTGTAGACGATGGGATCGAAATGGATTTCTCTTGTAGTAGTATAATTGACCATTGTTATTTGAGAAAAATAACTTCTTGAGTTAGGACAGATTTTTAATACGTTCATGTTCATAACATAGTGCAAAATATATAGTAACTGGAAATACCTTAACCATATAAATTAGGATAAATAACTTAAATGTTTTCTTTTATTTAAGTTGTGATGGAGAATATTTTCAATGTCATTCAATACTTTGTTGTTGTTAGAATTTAATTATAGACGGACAAAGGTTGGTGTCGTGTCTCAATTTTTTTTTTATTTCAATTATTGACAATGTACAACGCACATACCTATATACCTTTTAAGAAAATCGAATTATTAGCCCTCAGGTTTAAAACGCAATGCGATGACGGATGAGAAAGAGTATAGTATACCATAATATACATAGATACTCTTATTCACATAAAAAACTTACTAAACATTTGTAATCGACCTTTATAAAACCCAATTTTAAACAAAGACTTTGGACTAATTTTTTTTTTTTTTTTGAATCATGTTTTTATATTTTTAGAAGTGCGTTGAATTCAAAAACACATAATTCAAATTAAGTGTTAAGTGTCTATTAAACTGTGATAACTAATTATGTAAATGTCTGGCTGTTTATATTTTTTGTTTACAACATTTATAGCGCCCACTCTATCAGTGACATTTGTTTAACAGTCTGTCTGCATAAACTTAGACTCATTCATCTAACATTTTTTTAATTTAAATGATCTCTAGCAATGTGGATTGCCTTGGAATTAATGAGGGGAGAGTTTTGGGGCTTTTGAAAGTCTTTAATAAATGGAGCCAAATGAATTTTTCAAATTTTTAAAATGTTGTCATTTACCAAAAATCTTTGGGAAAAAATTGGTTGTAAGTAAAAGGATGGTATTTCATTGCTATTCGAAATTTAATGAAATTCATATGTTAAAGCATAAGTTAAGAAATATAGTGATAACTGTACTTTTTTACGCTTAAAATATATTTGATTAAATATTAAAACTTTGTCAATTTTTGTATACTGAATGAATTAAATGTTATTGGTTTGTGTATAATATTATAACATTTAAACCTGATATTTTTCTATTAAATAATAAAATTAATTTACTATATATGAAATTAATTATAGATATCGATAAAAAAAACCGGTTTGCAATTTTGTGGTACATTAATTGAACTGATTCAGAATAAGTGAAGTGAATGTGCGTGTGTGTAATCCTTTATAATAGTCATTTATTGCACATAAATTATTTTATTCTTAAAAAAATATGTCAGTTTTAAATGTTATAATATTTGAAAATAAATGAATACCATATAGGAAAATTAGTTCACAACATTTCATATCCACACGCACAGGTATTTCATTTAATTAGCGCATTTCGAAACAAGATAATCAACTTAAAACCACTTCTTTTTTATCGATAACTTACGTAATCTCTATTCAGGTATAAATATATTTATAATTTCTTTTTCTTGCGTTGGAATTTCTTCTCACAGGAATATTTCTTTGTTCATTTTTCATAAAAATTAAAAGTTAAATAAAAGAACGGCGTAAATGTTTATGCAAATTTCATTGAAATAAAGCGCCTTCATATCTTTTAAAACTTTTTGAATTGATCGTTCTCGAAACCAACTGGATGTTCAAAGGTTAGCCGTTTACCCATACTACCTGATATTTTGATTATATGCACAAAAAAGGTACAGAAACCTATTTAAATTGCTGCCAAATTAAGATGGCTTAAAAACCAAAAAAAAAAAGTTTATGCATAAGTGGAAAAATATATCTCAAGTGTGCGATTTCATATTCAATTGTGTGGATTAAAACAAACGTCAATCTGCACACCGCAGAAGTACGTTGTAGTTTAATCACAAAATTCAGACAACTGTATAAAAAATTAATAAGAATTAAAATTGAAAATGGAGGAATGAAGACGCAAAATCATAAATTTGAAATTACTTAATACAGGAATATTATGCAAAAAGGATATTGGAAAAGATAATTTATTAATACATTGGCACACAGCAACAGGTTTATTTCAGTTTTTTTCACCCACTCTCAATATTGAGGACAAAAATATATGTCGTAATATTGTTTTCTTACAAACTTGATAAGCCATAACGTGAACTGCGAAGGTACTCCACCAAACCATGGTATAACCACTTTAAAGTCTTGAGCGAGTGCTACAAATATATTTCAAAATTACTGTCACGAACGATGATTCGTTAAGACAAAATTTGCAGAGTAATTTAATATTCGACAGACAAGCACCCTAATTAAGAAGACTTTTGAATTTTAACTTTATCCAAGGTACATTTGTTTTTATACATGCAATGTATTTCAAGTTGACGACCACATTAAAATCGTATTTATGTTGCGTTGCATTTTACTGTACAAAAAGAAGGGCATAATAAAGGGTCAACGTACAGAATTTTGTTTATATCAAGCGTTTTAAATTTTATTTCGTTCACATTTGTTTTGGATACTTTGGGAATTGAACGTTAAAGATTCCTTATACGCGTATATTGGAGGGCATTCACTTTGATTTTATATATGTTTTCATACATTTTTACCAGCAAAGAAAACTGTTGATGCTGTTGATGATTTCATTATAAATACCAATCAATACTAACTTACATTTGAAAGTTGCACCATTTTGGATTTATTAATTACCATCCATTTTTTTTTATTGCATATCAACCTCAAATAGAACCAAATTAAAGCAAATAAAGTAATATTATAACAAATATTTTCTAAATATAACAACATAATTACTTTTTAGTGATGATTTGCATTGCAGTTTTACTTCAAAATTGGGTTTTGTTATATGAATTGTATCTAATTTGAATTTGGTTAAATTTAAGCTCTTTGCATGGTTTATGAAAAATAAAATAGGTTTTTGCCAACAGCAAAAGTTGAACACATTGAATGAAATGTTAATAGAAAGGTTCCTGCCCAAGTCAATATACGAAGTCAAGAAAATTTTTTGCTCGGTAATGTGATCGCAAGTTTGGCATAACGTATGTGTGTGAATATAAGACGCGGGTTGGCGAAAGCCACTTTGTTATACTGCACGCGATATTTCCTGTGTAACAAGTTTGAAGATTGAAAGCAGTATTCTCACAAGATGTAGACAGAACTTTAAGAAAGGCGCACGATATTTGTTTTCGAAGGGAGTACAACATTGAATTTTTGTAAATATTTTGAAATATTTCTTCTGATTACTCAAAATATTTACGTTGATATTTCCTATTTTACAGCAAGCTATTTTTTCTATGAAAATGCGCGGTGTTTAAATTAAATGCGTTTTTATTATTTAATGCAGTGAAAGAGCTTATTAAATTCTGTTCTGACTGTATACAACAAATGTGAGTCCTAATTACAGATACTGACTCAGTTCCTGTCTCGTTGCATCGTCGTGAAATTTCCATGTACTGCCATTTCCGCTGCAAGAAGGATTGCAGTAATTTATTTCACTGCTCATACTTTACGAGTGCTGGCAGCCAACTGGAAACTGGATTTTGATTAAATAAGTGGCAGCGATTGAAGAATGCATGCAAAGTAATTTTATTTTATGAAAAAAATCATTTTGGCGGAACAAGTGTTTTATTTTAATTGTTTTTAGTGTGTGAACTCTAGGTGCATGTAGCATAGAACAGCTAATTGAAAAGCTTTATTGTTTTACAAATAAACTTTTAAATATCGTCGCTATCGTCTGATTTAATTTATTGTCATCCTAAATATTTGTCCAACATTATTCAAAGGCATAAAATGTGAATATGAAAATCTATTTATGTAACAATGGGAAAATGTTGCTACATTTTCGTTTGTTCAATTTAAGCTCCCATCAAACGGGTTTTTAATTAAAAATGGAAATAAAACGATCAACAAACGAAGAGCAATCCTCTAGCTTTTGTTAATTAACAAACTTGCACCGAATTCATAAATGTAATTATAATTGGCATGCACAATAAAAACCATATATCGTCTTGTATGCAAATCGTATGCGATACCAGATCCAATGTTCTGACCGAAGTCTTTACTGAATTCATTTCAATTTTCAATTAACTAGTTTGGCTAAGATGCCATTCTAGTGCCAGCTTTGTATCACCTACATAATCTGCCCATACCGAAACTGATAGAGAGCCAAATCCGGTTGGCAGTTTCTCCTTGCTGTCGGTTTGGGTGTGTCCTGTCAGTCGCCAATAAAATGTTATTGTCGTCTCGGTAATGGTACACACACGATTTGATATGTGAAATAAATATAGTACACAGCTGATATTGCGTTGGTCGGACTGCGTGTCTTTAAGAGTTGGGCTAAGTCACGTGCAACTGCTTCACATTTAAATGTCACCATAAGTGCGGTATGGTTGTTGAAAACTTGTTGCAATCGAGATCAATGCACTTGTTGGTAGTTTATTTGCATATGCATGAGAGTGGGCTGGTTATCCATAGATGTTATGGCAAATTGTCGTTACACTTTGTGTATATTGGACACTTTTAAAATGAGTTTCTTGTCGTTATGAAAACTACTTCAAATTTTGTTTTAAATAATTGTAGGATATACGTATTTGAATTTAAGTATAATATCAGATTAAAGCCCGTATTGGGCGGCTTATGTATGCCATTAATGACAAATATATATAGTAAAGCGAATCTAACAATGACATAAACTTTAAGCGTTCATCCATCATGTCCTACACATTAAACGCTGAAAGCCACCGGACAAAGCAACAAAAATTTCACTGTTTCAACAAAAACGAAAGTTTGGTAGCAAAAACAATTTACGACGATGCACGACTTTTATAAGAAATTATACGTATTTTATTCTACAAATTTATTCAGCTCGAGTAAGATTCCAATCGCTATACACGAATATATGTAAGGCGCGTGGATGGTTGAACACAATTGGCAAGTGTCTCACATACCCCGACATTCCATCAATGCGCGGAAGACGAACGATGATACATCCATTAAAAAGCGATGTATTTTGCGTGCCTTCTAATTAAATCTATTGCAAAATATATAAAGTAAATCACTTTACAAACCACAAATATGGCAAAGAAATCAACGCGATGGGCTTCAATTAGTTTAAATGCACAAAGCGTGTGTGAACGAGCTTGTAAACATATATAAGATGCCGCCATATGCGTGCTTGTGCTCTCTTTATTACATGTTATTATTTCGCGATGATGTAACGCGAACCGCGCACATAATTCGCGTCTTTGTTGATACAACCGTGCAGCATTGCGTCACTGTGAAAGCTTTTGTATCCCGAGGTGAATGAGCTTGAGCGCGACTGCGTCAGCGCTGTGAAATTAAATACCGATTATGTGTTTTCGGGCTCAAGTCGGAGAAAACGGAAATGCATCCAAATTATGAGTATCTTTTTTCCTTGACTTAACATAAATTAACAATATTTTTTTGTTTTTCTTTTCGCGCATTCATAAACAACCGCAATTCTTATACAATAAGTCAACGCTTTTTGGAAATTTAAGAACATTTAACTGCAGTGCTTTATTCGCTATTGTACAGTTGATATGCTTTGCAGCCAATTATTGCCTAACATTATCTCCCACAGTCTTGCATGTTGCACATCTCGGAACAATAACCTATCAAAGCTCTAAACCAGCAAGAATCGACAGAAGCTTCCATTAGAGTGCAATGTCATTCATAATTAATTGGCTTTATGCGTATGCGTCCATGAAAACAAAGCACAACAAATCGCAAACATCATCGTAATTCAAGTAAATGCAAATTAATGCTGCATTGATATAATGGCAACATATTCCTCCAAAACAATTACCATACAGTGTAGGTATCTTCTTTTTGCGCGAGTATATGAAACGTACGTGGTGCACCCGCCCCTCTGAAGACCGGCATAATATGTGAGCGCATCCAACGATGACAGAGAATGTTAAGGTCATATACTCCGAAGTGAACTATTGCCGATTCAACAATGGAAGTATATTCGCCGACACACAATGTCATGTCCTTTTGTTTGATGTGAGCATGTTCATTACACTTCCTCTAGTACCACAACCACAAACGATTCTTTCGGGGCGACAAGAGAATTCCATGAAAGAAATCCGCAAGATATGTCATTTAGAAAAGGTTAGACTCATCGTGAGGTAGCAATTTGATTCGCTTTATGGGTTTTAGCTGATTTTAGTTGTATGGTTGTATTAATTTATATTTTGATATTCATATGGTCGCGTGTTCACTGCTTAATGAATAATGATCGTAATGACTATCAATTTACCATAAATGTTGTTTTCGTTTTTACCTTTACATAATTCTGCACGACGATTTTTGGAACAACATCCAAAGAATATTTCAATCCACAGAAATTATGTGTGAGTTACAACATCAAAGAGAATCATTTAGCACATATTTTTTTTTAAGAATTTAAATCGTCAACAATTGGCGTGAGTACAACCACCCCAATGTGTCAATGTACGTTTATATTTATTTAATTCTCACGTTACAGTTTAAATATCACATTCATGGTGAATTTGTGTTTACCGACACAATTGTTTACGACAATTGAACGAAACGAAACCTCAACATCTTTGACTCTAATTCCAAAGAGACCGTATTTACAAACAATGCCGAAGAACGGCATGAAGAACCTGACCAATTCTTGATAGTAAACACACATAAAAACGAAAATTTGTATGAAAATGAAAGTTTTCCCAATAACGAGATTTTTTACATATGATTTAATGTTTCAACGGGTTTCAGAAGGAACGGAAGTGGAAATCCAAACGGTCTGGAGAGAGAGATAGTTATTAGGTAAGAACTTATAACTATTAGTTATTGTCATGGCCTTGGGAAAATAATTAAAATAAATATTAAGGCTGTCTAAACTTTGACAAGTTTAACGTGACGCATTCGGCTCATTGCACTGGATGCTGAAACGTGTTTCTGCATAATCTTAAGAAAAATTTTAGTTGGATTATATATATTCTATTCTGTATAATTTTTTAGACAAAACAAATGATGCCGTTCCCACATCGATAAACAAGAAGCTAAAAATAGTTGATAGATGTTTTGCATTGTACAACATAAATATTGGTCCAGCACGGCAGTCCCAGATTCTTAGCTAACTTGTTGACTTAAGCAATTTCATTCCGAACGAAATCAGATCCATTATCGGGAGTTTTACTTGAATCATCTCCGGGCGATTATTTCAATAAATCGTATAATGTTTCAGCTAAGCAATCTTATTGTTTGCTTTGTGTTATATCTGTACCGAAAGCAAATCTAGACACGAATCGTCTGTATTAGTATAGATCCATACAAAACAAATACTTTATTCGCTTTGAAACACCAAGGTGAATTTTATTTTGAAAGGTTGGATCGATTGATACCTTATTATCCTCACAAAGAAATAGGCTTAAAGTTTCGGCTGCATAAACGATGCTATAAAGATGAAATGATGATCTAAATTTTAAACTAACGCATTGGATGTGCGGTTGATCAAACAAAACTTCGATTGGGTAAGCTATTCATTGCGTCTGTTCTGTCTACACGATAAGAAGTTTGTCATAGCAACCGATTTACACAAAGGAGATGGCATGATTGATTTAAAATCTGCACAAAAGTATAGTATTACAATAATTATCTTATAAAACGTGACTCGATTTTGCTGATGAACATGTCTATCAGTCAGCATGTAATTAATAACATTAAATACCATTTAAAACAATGAAAATAAACTTTAACATCGAAACGTCTGTCCACCGTTTTCCCGTTCGCTGCATTTCAACGAGGAAGTTGCATTCAATTATGATTGCTGCATTTGAACACCTGTCGCATTACTCAGTAGCAGTCTCAGTGCAATTCAAAATCCTCCACAGTTCCCACAAGGAGTTCAGCAACTTTGTTTGTTGCAGAATATACACTTTTCATAACCAAGTGTCGAGTTTGTAGCTGAAAGTCTTAATTCACAGTGAAACATGAAAATATGTTGGAACACGAAAGTCCATTACATTTGAATCGATTAGGATCTTTTCATTCGCTTGAATAATTACGTGTCCACTCGGAGCGCGTTGAACGCAAATAATTATATTCTTCGATTTAGTGGAATGGCAAGATTCAGAAATATGAAATGCTACAGCCCAACAGCTTAATCGTTGATTGAGCGCACCGTTTTCACGAACGTCTTGGAATTTTCGTGTGGCGATTTCTCGATTGTCTCGAGGAGTACACGTACACTTTTCCAGTGTGCGACACCAGCCATAAATATTTTCTCAAGCGTTTAACTTGATAATCGATTTGGTACTTTCCATTTTCCGAATGTTTATTTCGTTATATGTGCAATGTGATTTTTAGCTGAAGACGCGACTGCAGCTGTACTTGTGTAACCCGAATGCAATATCTGCAAAGGGAACGTAAAGCGCAAAAATCTTATTAATGAATAAAGAAGAATGGTGAATGCTGTGTCGATTTCATTTCAGTTTTTCTGTTCGCAAAACTAATAAAACTGATTGAGGAAAAGTGCTTTAATCTTTAAATTGGATATTAAAGTGATTGTTATGTGAATGGATTGAGTTCCGCAAATCGATGTTGGAAGTTGTAATTGTTTGTGCGGGAGTTGAGAGTGGAGAAAGTTTAGATAATAAAAGTGTTGATAGAAGTTTACTAAACGATTCTATTTTCCTAAAATTTTTCTAAACATATAAATATCGTTATATTGAGTTTGCAGTAACTGTTATTCCTACATTATTTTTTCGATTTTGGATATTTCTGCTCATTACACTGCTTTTCTTTACGAAGTAAGAATCACTCAATTTACTTAACTGTATGAAATAGGTATGAAAAACATCTTTAAATATATTGCGATATACAAAAACGAATTAATTTAAAACAGAGAATTTGTTGCCTTTATTATAATAAACAAAGAAAAAAATATTTTTAATAAAATGATGTAAATTTTGGTTTGTCTGCCGAAAAACGTAAAAAAAAATCAAAATTTTAATATTAACCCATGCATAAATGCTTTACAATCATACCCAGGTATAATTTTTCAATTAAATTAGTTAGGGTTAAATAATTTAAATGTCTTTAAACGATTAATAAGCGAAATACTGCAATGTCAAACAACACAAAATCATTCTTGAAATTTGAAAAAAACTTTTTTTTTAAATGAACCAAAACACGCAGAATAAGTAGTTGTTTTTGAAATTGAAACATTTTGCAAATTTGATCTTTATTAATGTAGATGAAATAATATAGTTTAGTAAACAGTTTTATTAGCGAAACCTATTTCTATATCAACAAAAAAATCATTTTGCGTACAAACATAAAAATGTATGTATAAAGTAAAACTAATTTTTATTTTGGGAAGTTATTACTCAAAAAAGACACGTAGAACAACCAATATGTTTTCCGTGAATGAAAATTGAATGATTTAAAACTACATGCATATATAAAGATACAAATCATATTAAATTTTAAATTTATGCGATAATACAAAAGAAATTATTTCCGAAATTCAACAATGTAAATGGTGGGACGTGGCATGCTTCGTTTCTAATGTTTTAATATAAATGCGTGTATCCGATAGATAAATTGACAGTCGACACCCTTTAGGCGCATGCGGTGGCGATGCGTGGGCTGTAAATGGATATGTTATGAAAGCTTAGCGTAATCTATGAGATATATCGAAATAAGGGTCAACATCGCAAATAACAAATTGTTTATCGCATTATCTGACAGTAAACTTGTTCACACTAAATCAATGAATACAAATATGTACAAAAGTATATATTAAACGTTAATATTTAAAAATATCTAAAGGTGTGTAAATTATTATAAATACAATAATTTTATCTTGTCAATGATCCTAAGAAA